>PVIJ01005415.1:0-103907 GCA_004024925.1 Scalopus aquaticus
GGGGGGGGGGGGGGGGGGGCTGGATGGGGAGGATAAGGGCACACAATGGAGTAGAAAATGACACAAGGGACCATGGAGAAGGATCACGGGTGAATTGGTGGTGGGTTACCCAAGAGGAATACAAAATGTAAAAGATATAAATAACAATAAAAATATATATATTAAAAAAAAAAGAAATACAGTTTCAAGGTCAGCCCTCCTATGATACACAGCATAAATGTGAAGGGTGAAGATGGGACAGCAGAAGCCCAGACCCAGCATATATAGTCATCTTAGTGAATTTGCATTTCCTGGCTTCTTCTTACACCAAAGACCAAGGATTGGTGGTAGATCTGTTGAACTTTTCACTTACAAGAGAAATTTTACAAGAGACAATGAGAACTATGATATAGACTGACACCCTTCTGGGATACAATAGAAATGTTTTCATAGTTTTGAAGGTTTTTTTTTTGTTGTTTTTTTTACTCAGTTGGTATACTATGGGATAAAATCACTCTGCCTCATGGTTCTGCCATTGCCAAAGAAGTAGTAGGCTATTCTTCCATTACTTAAGAATATATAAATATGAACTACACTCTAGAATTGAATTGAGAACTTGAACTCAATTTGCAGGGTCGTTCCAAATATACATGGCTTAGTAAACATATTGTTCTGTCCAACACTATAGCCTACTTCTTAGTTATATTATTCTGTTCATTACCCCTTCCATCTTATGTGATTAAAAAAATGGCTAAATACTATCCTGATTTAGCTGAGGCAAGATTACTGAGATTGATTTTATTCTCTTTGACTTAAAATACGAAGGAAAACTCTCCTGTGATTTCTAGATGACTTTCTCAAACAAAGCTGTTCTGCAAACCCTGTTAGCATTTACAGTATCTTCCAAGCTTAAAGAACTACCTTAAACACTATCTCATTGATTTTCACTATAATAATCCATTTTACAGGTGTTGGAAAAATTATTCAATAGCCATCAGTCACTGTCCAGATAGAAGGTTGCCTACCTCACTTCTCTCATTCACTCTGAACATGTCAGTATTTCTGAAATTCGGTCCAATTTGGACTTGAGTCCTGGAATAGTAAATAGATGGACATTCTCTTTATGAAAATTCAATGGACATGTCCTCATGTGTTCTGAAGTCCTGCTTCCATATCACCTAAGCTAAGGGGATGGCTTACTTATTATTTGGCATCAGGTGATCTAAAGGAAGCTTAAATGGTGGGTGTTCTGTGTCACGGTCCTCAAATCAGCACATGTTAAAGGAGGTTTTCAAATGAGATAATCTTCAGGTAGAAAGTATGGAGACCACGATGTAAAATTTCTGTGACTTCTTTATCCTTAGCCAGAGACAGGTACCTAAATACAAGTCCCCCAACTTCATCCAAGAATATCATCCTAGGGGCCTCCCTGGTGGTAGAGCGGTTAAGTGCTGCGCTGTGAAGCTGTCAGCAGCTGTGGAGCGAGTTTGACGCCCAGCTGTGGAGGTTCCCACATGGCGCAGCACACCTCTCTTGCCTTGCCCACTGCCCCCCTCAGCAGTGTATTTCCCTCGATCTGCCTGTGCTGCTCCCTACTCTGTCTCTGGTGAACCCTCTCACCACCCCACGCCTCTGGCCTGTACCCCAGCTTGTATGCGTAAATAAATAAATCTTAAAAAAAAAATATTGTCCTAGCATTGTGAGTGATCTTCATGCTTGTTCCAAGACAAAAATATTAGAATAAACTGTTATGGAAATGCATGCTTGTTTATTTTTCTTCACTTCTCCTTTTAAAAGGAGACCTCAAAAAATTAAAAATGGAACTACCATCTGACCCAGTTATTATTCTACTTCTGGTATTTATTCAAAAGAAAACCAAAAAGAAATGCATTAACTTGAAAAGATACATATACCCTCATGTCACTGCAGCAATATTCACAAGAGTCAAGACATGAAAACAGCATAAGTATCCATTAATGGATGAATGAGTAAGGAATATGTGATACACACACACACACACACACACACACACACACACACACACACTGGAATATTATTCAGTCACATAAAAAAAGGAAATATTGCTATTTGTGACAACATGGATGAAACTTGAGTACATTATGCTGAGTCAAATAAGTTAGAGAAAGATAAATACGTATGATCTTGCTTACATGAAGAACCTAAGAAACAAACAACCAAGTTCATAAATACCTGGAGGACAGATAAGTGGCTGCTGGAGCAGGGGCGGCGGGTGAGCAGAATAGGTGAAGGGACTCAAAGGGCCCAAAATTTTGGTTATAATATAAATGTTATGAGGATGCTATGTATAACATGGCAACTATAATTAATACTGCATTGTACATTTGAAAGTTACTATGACAGTAAATTTTAAACACTCTCATCACAAGAAAAAAATTTAAGTCTGTGGTGACAGATGTTAACTCGAGTTATTGTGGTGATCATTTCACAATATACATAAATATTGAATCAGTATGTTTTACACCTGAAGCTAATATAATGGTATATATCAATTATACCCCAATTTAAAAAGAAGAAGTTAAGAGAATCTGGAAACTATAAAATACTGTTCTCAAGAAGCAGAAAGTTCATGAAATTAAAAGTCTTGGTGGGATAAATGCTCCAACCTCACCTCAAAATCAGTAATTAGACTATTTCTACTATATCAAACCACCACAAAAAAATCAGAACAACAAAATCTGAAATTGTCAGCAGGCAACAAAAGAAAGACCTTGGGAGAATAAAGTGCTTTATTCCTCTTGAAATCATTTTGCCAGAGCTTTAAACAAGTATGTAGACTGCTGAAATGAAAAACAGAATCAAAAGGCATAACAAAGTTCTCCGATGTGGGCTCCCCAAACCCCCAATCCTACTCATAGAACACTGCACACACAGCCATCCAAGATCAGACCTCCTAAGTAGAGTGTTTTTTTTTTTTTCTTGGAGATTTTTCTTGTTTGGACTTTAATTAAACTCCTGCCAGGCTTGCAAGCTTTTAATTTTACCTTTCCTTTCTCTTACTTTATTCCTCCTCTTTGAATCAACTTGTTTGCCAGGAAGCTTTTCCCAAACTGTACCAGTTATAGTAAGTGTATCCTACAATATTAAATTTAGAGATGTACTAGTAGATACTTCTCTAAGCTTCAATAGAAGTTTCTATGCACTTGGAAAGATTTTCATTCATTAATTCATCCATTCATTCATTTTATATTTAACTGCATGTCTGTATGTTATTTTATGAATGAAAAAGTAGTAGAAAGAGAAGTTTCATGGGGTTTTCTGGGACTATTCATTAGTACTAATATAATTCAATCTCCCAATAGATCACTAGTTTAACAGAAGAAACTGGCCATTACTTAATTTAATAATTATACTGCTATAAGCAAATTGTAGCCAACTTATTACAGAGTTGGTAGGTGAAGGGTGAGTGAGCCTGGATAGTGATGCCTCAGTTGATGATTTAACACTTCTCTAAAAGTATTATTTAATCCACTTATTCATTTCCACTTAATTCATTTTCAATATTCCTTTGTACTTCTTTAAAGTCACAGTAATTCTGACAGTATAGAGGTAGAGACTGGGGGTGTCAAAGGTGACTCATTTAAAACATATTCTTTGAGAAGCTATTTTCATTTGAGAAGAGTTGGTTAAAAATTGGCGGCCATCCTAAACAGGATGGCCATTTTTTTTTTCTTAAAACACCTCCCCCCACACACACAAAAAACCCAACTCAGATAATATTGCAGGGCCAGAAATAAAAATAAGCCATCAAAGCCACAAAAACTAAAACGAAGTATGTGAAGCATTGGGGATGTTATTACCTCTGCGATTGCTATTATCATCATTCTTATCATTTACTTAATAATTCCACGCCACCAGGTTATTCCACCAACCGCTCCCGTCTGTGAGGCACTTACTGATGGCTTCCACAAACTGCTCAAAGAAGCTGTAAGGGAAGAGCGGCTCAGGCAGCTCCCGGAAAAACATCTTCAGTGCTCCGGTGACAACGTGGATGTCCTCCCACTGGCTGTCGTCCAAATTCAGCTTCTCTTCTGGGAAAACACGAGGAGAAATGGAACAACTGGTTTTAATGAAACAATTACAAGACACTAATTATTATGTTAATGTTTGCCTACTATCATCAGCAACCGTTAACAGCCTTCTGCACCTAGAGGTTTGGTGCTGTGCGTGTTTTTTTTTTTTTTTTTTTTCCTTTTCCGTAGGAAGGGAACATTTTCAATGGAATACCATCTGTAGGAATGCAGCTAACAAAAAAACAAGAGACACAAAGAGACAGTGCCATTGACACAGTATGTCAGATACATTTATTCCCATAATGCATCAGTATGAAAATTAGCATCAGAGCTCAACATGATTCAAAGCTATTTGGTTTTGAGGCCGAGGGGCTAAGAGTTGCCAATGATGGCCGGCTCAAGGGACCGGCCTAAAGGCCTTGCTGAGCCAACAGGAGACATATGCTAAACATGGCAATAGAAAATGAGTTATTGCTTTACATGTGTTAGTTTGTACAGGGAAATAATGGGTAACACTTTTTTCCCCCTTTTTTTGCTGAATATAAAGTCAGTAATGAATCGAATACTGAGTGAAAAAGGATATTAATTCCTTCTTACTGCTTCAAAAATCTTTTTTTTTTTTTTTTTTTTTTAGTTTTCATCTCAGCGAGGAAAATATGCCCAGCAACAATATTAGACAGACCCCTGTTGGCCTACATAGGCTATGCAAAGCTGTCAGAAATGATAACACACTAAAGACGAACCACAAGTGCTTCCCAACTCCGCTCAGAAACAACAGAAATGTTTGCTTGGGAAGCTTGAGTGACTTGCGACATTAAAATATTCAGGGAAAAAAAATGGCCAAAACGAAGTTTTTAGAAGAAACAAAAACATGCTGGGCAATTATTTTTTTCCTTTCCCCTCAGCATGGAAGTTGGAATCCTTCTCACTCAAGAAGGGATGCAATAGGGTCTGACAGTGACATCTTTACATACAACTAAAAGAAGCATAGCTCCAAAGCACTGCTGCTGATTCATAGTATTTGTCTTTCCATTTGTGAAGCATGGAACACATTTTGAATTCTGGACTTAATGAACACTAAAGCTAATCATGTTAGACAACCTGGGGGTTAACTGAAAAGACGGGTATCCTGGCAAGAACTAAGCAGGGATATGGTCAACTGGAATTATGTTTTTTTACTGATGTCCTGGGCTCACATTCACATGCCCATTTGGTGTCAGTTTTATGAATGCAGGGGAAAATTTGCACCAAAAATATAAGAAACACTGAAAATTGTCACTGTAGGGGATCTCTGCATGGGTTGGTTTACTAATAGTGTTCATGTCTTTTAAAAAATATTAGCTGAACTCTTTATCAGATCTGTTTTTCTAAATAGACTATTATTTCCAGGGCTAGTACGAATGTTTCTGTTCAATAGGATGTCTGTAAAGAGAAGGAATGAAGGTGGATTGTCTATTTCAGAGGGGCTATTTTCTTCTTCCCTTTCAGTCTTCATTCCTACCTCAATCATAACACAATGATATGATCCACAACAAAATCAGCAGAGGAGACCTTCTTTCTGCCCTGCAATCATTTTTGATTGATTGTGTTTCAACAATTAGTCTTTTATTTGGCTCCACACTATTGAAATAGGCCGACAGCATCTTAGCAGGCCAGCTTTAAACAGTCAACTGTTAACAATAGCATCAAAAAGGGAGACCTGATGGGGTTTACTGTCACTTTAAAGAACGGGGTTTTCACATTGTTGAAATCTGTCAGATATTTTGAAATGTCCCTCTCACTATGGTGCCACACCCCCTGCGTGCCCTTATAATAAAATTGGTTTTACTCCTGATTAAATCATTTTCTCCCTACCCACTACCATACTTCTCATAATGGACCTGTGCGCTCTACAGCTGGTGTTCTTCCCATGGTACCAATTCTTACTTTATCTTTTAAGCACTTTGCTGCTAAGATCTCATGCAGAGTGCTTATGTTTTGTTAAGAGCTTCATTCTTAGAGAAATAGCTTAACACATGTTCTAAAAATGTTGTACAACTTATTGCTTAAAACACATTTAGAAAATGTATAAGTACTGTAGCTTTGGCACTGAACTTTAAGTGGAAACCTAAACACACACACACACACACACACACACACATATGCTTATATGCTTGCACACACACACACACAACTATCTATACCGAAAATTTATTAGAAAAGTTCAATGCAAAATGCCATTGTGGAGCATAGGTTTGAGATTGCCAAAGGAAAGTTTTCAGCAGGTGAAAAAGAGAATGATGTTTATCCTGAGCAAGAAAACAAGAACAAATTATTACTTGACCAAAGGCAAATGCCATTGATATTGTCACCTCCATATGAAATCAGTTAATTCTAGAGATTGTGAAAATGGAATAGTGCAGTATATATGTAAAAGAAAATTTACCAATAACAAATACAATTTGGTTATGAGTGCTGGAAATGCCACACAATATCAATACCAATTTGTGTCATTTAAATCACATCCCCACTATGGATATTTATGTAGTATACATTTTGAGGGGAAAAAAAGAAAAAAAATTGTAGCTCTCTAACAAGTAGCTTATATAAACAATATGGCAAGTAGTTGGCAAGAGTCTTTTGGAATATAAAATCTAATTTTTTATATATTAAGTTTTTCATAACCAACCAAAGTTAAGATCCCTTATAAACCAAAGGATGTTAAGGCATATTTTCAAGGTCATGATGATTTATCAAATCATACAGCTATGTCCATATTTGTATGCCTTTTCATGAAGCCAACCAGTTCTCAAGTTTAAGTGACCAAATCTCTCTCCCGGTATGAACAGGTATCACTATTTATAAGTACATTTGTATTATCTATTAGGCCTTTTCTAACTGATCTGTTAGCAGTGATCATGACCTATGTTTCTCCTTTTTTTCTACAGAGCAGGATTTTTCAACAGTGATAGACTGTTGACCTTTGGGGTAAGATCCTTCTTTGGTGTGGGGACATTCCGTGTAGTCTAGGATGTTTAAGATCCTTGGTTTCAACCTACTAGATGCCAGTAGCATTTCCCAGTCATGATGATTAACACTACCCCCAGATATTGCCAAATATCTCCTCGTTATCTGCAGTTGAGAACCACTACAACAGAGCCTCTAAGTGTCTTAGCAGTTACTCCATAAGTGTTGATTTATGAAGTTAACTTTAGGTGGGCAGAGAGATACACACAGCAATAGACATACAGATACTGAGATTTTAAAATATATGAACTTAAGAATTGTTATTATTGGAAAAATCATAACTTTTTACAGAACAAAATTTACATGACCACATTTCAGGGTGCTCTGTAGCAAATACAATAATAACCAGTTATGTAGTATTTACATTATTCTAGAGGCTATGCTACGCACTTGACATGTATTTTCTAATTTCATTTTTTAAATAAAATGATGAAATGTATGCTATTTTTAGCATCAATTCCATTTTGCAGATAGGGAAAAAGAGACATGGGTACATAAGCAACTGCATGGCTGACAGATGAGGAATGCAGGAAGAGAAGCTAGAAACCCCCCATGCAAAACCACTATGATCAGACTTAATCATGGCTGGCAGAAGCTGAAAGGAAAAAGGCAAATAAACAGTAACTGAAGGTGGTACTGGACTGACTATTACTTCCAAGATGATCAATTTTACATTTTATACCTAAATGTCTTTCCTGAGGTTATGTTTTTACCTATAAAATGACTCTGATCAGTGTTAACTAGTCATTTATAGAAGGCACAGATTCTTATGTAAACAGATTTAAAGCAAACTGGCAATAAAAATAAACTGCATTAGGAAAGGACAAATACGGAGCAAATTATTATGTGGTGATGGGGTAAAGACAAAATATCACAGCATGGGAAAGAAGTTATATTAAAGGCCAGGCCTGGATTTACCATTAATCCATCGTATATCTACTTACTTATTTGAAAGAAAGGTAGTTGTTGGTATCAAATAAAAATTGTAATTGAAAAACACTTGGGGAATACAAGGAAACAAACATATTCAACATCACCCTATGGTGGGGAAGGAGAAAAAAGGCCCAAAATTCAAAGGCAATGGAAATAGAGAGCAAATATCACAACCAAACTGAGGATTTAGCTAAGAGTGAAGCAGTTTGTCTGTCATATGAGTCAATAGATGCTTTACATACTGGCATCCAATACTGGGAAGAAGTCTGGTTGACTCGATATTTCATAATCCTCACGTTATTAACATTGGTCAACAGTGAGATCATAACTGACTTAAAAAGGCCCTAATCTGTAGTGTCTAGGTGTGCTGAACATGAATATAACCCTGAAAATTTTTTATTAGCTCTCGTTTTGAAGATATTTCATATAATTCATTTTATATGTGTCACTGTGTAAATTTATCCAGTAGGACTGCAACAACACCCTAAATCAGCCTACAATGATGTAATATTGCATCGCATTGCATAATACCATCATGCACACATCATCCAGAGTTGATTGCATCATTTTCTGATGCAATGTAATACTACTGCCAGGTGGCTGCTGAAGTAAACTGATGTCAGCAGTGCACTATATAAAAAGCCCTGTTGGAAAGGTTGAGCATTGAAAATATTTCAGACTTTGAGCAAGACAGTTTAAGCTACTGTTCCATAGAACTGTTACTATTTTATCCATTTAGGCACAATACAACAGTAATGCCTCAAAAGTGCATTAATAGTGTGCACAATTTCTGCTCTATTTGTGGGGAAGTGGCATTTGCCAACGAGAAGAAAATTATCACTTCTCAAATGAAGAAGGCTTATCATCTTTACTTTGGATGCAAGGTTGGTGACCAACACAAGCCTTGGGCCCCACATATATGTTGTGCTACATGTTCAACACAGCTTTCACAGTGGTGAAATGGCCAAAGACCATCAATGCCATTTGTAGTCCCCATGGTGTGGAGAGAGCCAAGCAACCACATAAAAGACTGTTACTTCTGCTTGGTTCCTCCTCTTTCTGGCAGAATAACAAAGCAAAAGAAGTTGAGAATAGTCTACCCAAACACTCCGTCTGCATTGAGATGACCAGTTCAACAACTTGCTTCAGGGTGATGTGAAACAAGCATGGAATGCTTTTCGCCTAGTGTCTACAAACTTTCTTGGGAATGTTAGGGCAGAAAACTACAAGGAAAACTACTAGTGGAAGACATGCTGATGCAGTATCAGAAACTTGGCTGCAATATGTCTCTAAAGATCCACTTCCTTCATTCCCATCCCTTCATTTCATCTTCCCTGAAAACTGTGGTATGATTAGTGATGAACATGGCCTCGTTTTCATCAAGATATTGCATCAATGGAACAAAGATAGCAGGGAAAATGATCCACTACAATGCTGGCTGTCGACTGCTGGGCACTCCCCAGAGATGGTCCTGAACAGCTGTACAAGAGACAAGCAAAGAAATCTGAGAAGTAGTCAATGACTTGATTTTTGACAGGTATTAACCATAGGTCTATTACTATTGGCATGTATTTTGTGATGTAAACATCCATTTATTGCAAATTACAAAAAAACAAGAGCCAAAATTAGAATTTGACTGTCATATTCGTGTTGAGCACATACAAACTGATAGGAAATGACTAATTTTATTTCAGTAACATGACTTTTGTAAAAATTTGTTGACCAGTGATTGGCATGCATTTCATGATGTAAACATCAATTTATTGCAGATTACAAAAAAACTAGAGCCAAAATTAGAATTTAACTGTCATATTCATGTTGAGCACATACAAATTGATAGGAAATGACTAATTTTATTTCAGTGATATGACTTTTGTAAAAATTTGTTGACCAGTATAATCTGTTCTGATTTCTCCTAGCCCTCTATTTAGGCTATCTTAAATTCACTTTGGTCATGAATTGGCTTAAAGTATGTACACAGAATTGAGGAAAGATTAAGCTCCAGATCTCAGATACTATGTGACTTTTATGAGCTCACAAAAATTAAGTTTAATTGTTTTAACTGAACAAGGCTATCTTGAAATGCCCTTGCTTTGTAGTATCTTTAGTAGATTTTATTTATTTTTAAAGTAAACATCTATATCAAGGTAAAAATGAATGTAATTGCAAAAACAAACAAACAAACAACTATTAGCTATTCGGAACAATCTTTCTTAAAATGGATAACTGAAAGATGGACCTTTGTTTGATAACATTTAAATATCACTAGTAATTTAATACCAATATCCTTTTGTATTATATATTGTTCTGTATTTTGGTATAATCAGAAATTGTGATTAATCTGTGATTTTTCACTAATCTCAAATAGTATTGACCTAATGTTGGTTGAAATGTGGCTGTGGATAACTTGAACTATCCAGAATAGAACTGTTACACATTAGCAAAAGGGTAATTCTTTTTGTATTGACAGTCAAATAATTTTAATTTATAATTTTTTCATGGTATTTTCAAAGACTTTTTACAACTTCTATTTTACTGATACACACACACACACACACACACACACACACATATATGTGTGTGTGTGTGTGTATCATATATACACATATATAAAAGACCCCAACTTTTCTAGGCTGTGGAGAGAATGCATTTGATTTTCTTAACATAGTGGCAAGAACCTGTTACATTGTCAACTACTCACAATGGATACAGTATCTGCTTCTAGCACAGATGACCACTTGGAAACCTTATCTGAAAGGCCTGCTGGGTACATGAAAGTTACATTATGAAAGAAAGATGTCAGAGGGACTATTGATCCAAAAAATAATGTTTGGCCATAAAAATCAAACTGGAAGATTAGATATTAAAGTGCATAATCACTGTTTATTTATAAGGATATAGTTTATTTTTAGTTTAGTGTTTATAATTTTTTTTTAAGAATTTTGTTTATTTATGTATACAAGCTGGGGTACAGGCCAGAGGCGTGAGGCGGTGAGAGGGTTCACCGGAGACAGAGTGGGGAGCAGAACAGGCAAATCAGAAATACACTGCTGAGGGGAGCAGCGGGCGAGGCAGGAGAGGTCTGCTGCACCATGTGGGATTCGCCCCGGCTGGGCGTCGAACCTGCATCGCTCGCGGCTGACAGCTCCACAGCGCAGTGCTCAACCGCTGTGCCACGGGGAGGCCCAGTTTAGTGTTTAAAGGAGTGGATCAAAAGAAAGTTGATGAAATCATTTGTCTAGGTCAACCTTCCCTGCTGTGCTGGCTACTTAAAATGACAGTTCAAGGTGATTTCTGGTGGATTAAAGAGAATCCAAATTCTCAAATACAGTGATATAAATTGCCAACAGCTGCATCCTTCCATACTGCACTTGCTAAAGCCCCTTCCTCCAACAACACCTTTGCTATAACAGAAGACTCCAGTGAGGACATTCTCAGAAATATAGACCAATTAGCCACTTAATTTATTTGTCCACTTAATCTTTATTAAACAGTAGGAGGTACTTCATCAGGTGCTCAGAAATATTCAAGTGAATGTAGATTAGGCTCCAGACATGACACATCTTATTTCTGTCCTCTAGAATAATAATAATCTAGTGACCTTGAAGACAAGCACAATAAACTCAAGGAGTAAACATGTCACCCCAAAATATACATTATGTCGGTTATGGGCTCAATCTTGACTTCCAGCCATCAATTCATATATTGAATTCCTAATCTCCAGAATGTGACTGTATTTGGAAGACCCTTTGGAGAAGTAATTAAGGTAGAGATCATATGGATGGGCTCTAATCCAGTACGTCTGGCGTTCTTATAAGAAAAGGAGATTAGGACACACATGCACAGATGGAAGATCCAATGAAGACAGAGGGAGAAGACAGCCATCTGCAAACAAGGAGACATGCTTTGCAAGAAAGCAACGTTACCAATATCTTGGTCTTTCGTGCATACCTTCTGGAACGGTGAGGAAATAAATTTCAAATGTTTAAGCCACCCCTCTCCCACAGTCTCTCAGTCTGTGATATTTTATTATGGTAGCCCTAGAAAACTAATAATATGCTCAAAGATTTTAGGCAGTGACAGATGTCAGGCTCCTGGATCATATCTAAACATTTCTTCCACACGTGGGCTATGCCACACTTATGGAATTTACTAGAAAACAGAGAGAACTGTTTAGGCAATTCCAGTTGAATAAAAATAATTATCTAGATTCAAAGACGGTATAAAGCTGGAATTAGCTGAATAATTGTTTGTTTTTTCAGGTTCAACCTACTTCAAATGACTTGCTCTATAAACACACAGGATACTCTTTAGCCTAGCCTCTAGCCAAAGCCAAAGAATAAAATCATGATCACCATTTTCTTATTCATTCTTTTCTCAAGTTACTACAGCTAGAGTAGGGATAGTTGGTTGTTGCTATAGCCTGTGACATACAATCCTAGAGAATCTTTAAGTCTTTCTCAAGAAAAAGTCAACCCAAGCTCAATCAATTTGGTGGACATGGTATCTATCAAATAAGGAGAAAAGTTATTTTAAATATGAATTTTTCACTCAAAAATCAGAGATTTGGTGGCGCAGCGGTTGAGCGCTGCGCTGTGGAGCTGTCGGCAGCACATGATGCAAGTTTGACGCCCAGCCAGGGAGAATCCCACATGGTGCGGCAGACCTCTCCTGCCTCGCCCACTGCTCCCCTCAGCAGTGTATTTCTGATCTGCCTGTTCTGCTCCCCACTCTGTCTCTGGTGAACACTCTCGCTGCCCCACGCCTCTGGCCTGTACCCCAGCTTGTATGTATAAATAAATAAATCTTTAAAAAAATAATCAGAGATTTATCCCAGTCACCACCAGAAAACTATTTGGAGGTCTACATTTGAAAATTGTTACTTTAGTATAAGAGGAGACAGTTGGATCTGTATACACAATAGGCAATTCTGCCACCTGGTCTACAAAACTTTGTGTGGCTTCCTTGAAATAGGAAGAGGGAGGAAGCAAGGAAATAATAATAAACCCTCTAAGATACGAAAACTTTAAAAATGTTTATTTCTTAAAATCCAATAGGCTATTCTGGCATGTCATGTTAACTTGCTTTCTACGTAGTTCATGGTGTGTAATTTTTGGGGGGTGGAGGGAGGAGTGAGAATCACTCAAGAAATCCAAGTATGCATAATATCACAGCTAATATGAAATTTTTCTAGTTATATCTTTGAAGGATGTAGAGCAGCTTTCTACTATATCCACTGAAGGAACTGAGTCAGGATGGAGAATGTCTTATTTTTATTTTCTCTCAGATTTCATTTGAATATAAATAATAATATAAAAAAATAGGTAAACTGAAACTTGTGAAGAAAGCACCCCAGATGGAAAATATAACAAATGTGTCACTGCTTTGTACATTTTTAATTTATAATGGCAACTCATAAAACATCTTGCCATCATTGTAACTCCATGTATAATGCCACTTTATAAAAATATGTTATTGATATTATGCTTCTCTTCAGGCTTCTATCGTTTTTCTTTTAGGCATCTGAGGAGAGGCAGCACATTCAGACTCTAACAATAAAAATGAACTCACTTTATTTGTTAGGATCATACATTTTAGAAAATATGAATTTATTTAATGGTACCAATATATATTTCTTTAATTCCTTTCTTACTTAGAGCTTCTAACACTGCTCTTATTTCTATTCAGTCAAAGACATTTTGTCCTGTGGAGACACTAGACACAATGCTTCATTTTATTTGACCATCTTTTCCAAACAGATTCTGAATTTGCTTGAATTCCATGGATGATTTCATACATTAGAGAATCAGACTCCAAGGTTAGGGAATCTCTAGAATTAAATTTCAACTGTCATTTCTTGAGATTTTTCTTTGCATTGGATCTAAATTTTAACACCATTGATATTTGTCCCCTCCAAGTTATATTATGAATATAAATATGAAGCAGAAGCTCAGGTCATAACATATCTTATAATGCTATCTAGGAAATAAATATAACTAAGTTTTACAAATGCCCACGTACAGATAGTGTCTAGTGCAGGTCTATGCATAAATATAGAAGTTATTTAATGTAATGGTTTCCTCACTAGTCTAATGAAAATTGTTAACTCTTCCTTCTAATTTTGTATAATTTAGGTGAATAATATGTGTAAAAGATCTAGTACAGATTTGATAGAAAATTTATAAAATTTATTTGGACATTATCTTCTTTGTCAGTCAGACTTTGGCAAATGTTTCCAGAATCTAGTATAATTTCTGACTTTTATTAGTCCAATGTTTATGTATGTAAGGTAAGAAATGGTAACAATTAACAGGAGAAGGACTTGGCTTTTTGCTAATTTGAATGTTGATTGTCAGGAAATAATCCTTCAGGAAGACAGGAGTAAAAGATAAAAATAAAAAATCTGGTAGATTAAGATATCACCGCTTTCATTCACTGAACCATTTTACATTTTATTCCTGGATATCTCTTAGTTGTCAACAAAAGCGGAGGGTTGG
Source organism: Scalopus aquaticus (assembly GCA_004024925.1). NCBI lineage: Eukaryota > Metazoa > Chordata > Mammalia > Eulipotyphla > Talpidae > Scalopus > Scalopus aquaticus. The sequence continues at coordinate 14,468 of PVIJ01005415.1, forward strand.
GGTTGTGCACAAAGTGGGGAGGGGCCTTGATGATCTGGGGTAAAGGACTATGGGCGCTATGATGGTGGGTGTGGTGTGATGACACACCTCTGAGGAGGTGTGAACCTGTTTCCCTAAATCATATGCAGTGTTGTAAACCAATATTAACTTAATAAAAAAATAAGATAACCAAAATGAAGTCATGATTTCTGGCAGCTTTTGAGGTTAATAATTGTTTTTACCTAAATATCTTGATAAAATGATTAATGGGAGTTATTAAGTAAATTTTCCACTTCATATCATGAATAGGCAGAATTCTACAAAAATTGTTGTTCCATAAGAGAGACCTATGAGTTATTTAATCTCCTGTGGATTGAAAAGTTTGAATATTTAAATTAAATTAAATTCTATTTAAATAAAAGTTGGAATATGTTTTGCAAATGAAAAGTTTTAGATATTTTTTCCATCTCAAAAGTAAGTCTGCTTGCCACACTTCAAGGGCTATCAGCTTCCAAAGAGGTAGCACATAAAGTAACTGTATCCTTCCTTTCTTGATTTTGGAGAATCATCTTTTGTACAAGTTATTCATAATGTAGGTTGTTTTTATTACAGGGAGTAACAGACTAGTTGACAAAACTAGTTGACAAAAATTGCCAGAACACTTAATAACATGTGCTATCTGCTATTTTTAATATGAAGTATGTGATGTTTGTTACATTTTAAAAGGTATTCTATTTTGAAATAAATAATGTATTTACACAATTTAAAGATATACGTGTACTGTAAAAAGTCTATTTTAAATCTATTCTAAGCAACCCTATTCATATCCCCAGAGAAAATCCACATTATCAATTTCCTATGCATCCTTTCAAAGACATTTTCTATACTCAAACAATATTACTTTTCACACTACCTTTGGAAAAAACACAAGCAAAGATATAATCTATGCACTGTTCTGCATCTTGATCCTTTTCACTGATAATATATCATTGAGATTATTCAAAATCAGGACATAAAGAGCTTCCTCATTCTTTTTTTACAGCTACATATTTAATTTTATGGATGTACAATAATTTACTTAACCAGTTTTCAATTGTTGAATATATTATATAGTGCTAGTGTGAATAATATTGTAGTAGATGATTTACATGTAAGTATGAGTATGCACCTATGTGTGTGGAACAAATTTTTAGAACTGAAATTCTAAGTCAAAGGTTGTGTGTATTTTTAAAAGGTGCCAGATGTTGCCAGATTCCCCTCAGAGCTAGTGTAGCCATTTCGGTATCATCATAATATTTGTGAGACTATGACTCTTTGGGGATATATATTCATTACTGCTGTAACTCTTTTCAAATGCCCATAGAAAAAAATGTGCCTTTGATTGTATAGTTGCAAAAATATATAACAAAGGGTAGAGTGAATAGAGTAGCATATACTTTAAGTAAAAGTAAACACCAGATTGTTGTTCCATAAGAGAGACCTATGAGTTATTTAATCTCCGGTGGATTGAAAAGTTTGAATATTTAAATTATAGCAACTAGTGAAAATTGTGTTTAATAATTATATAACAATGGTAATTACAAATAAAACAATAAACCTAAATAGCAGTAGCTTCTCTGATGAAATAAGAAACTAAAAGGAAAAAAGTAAAATGAAAAAAATGACAGTGAAATAAGTGAATCAAATCCCACCACGGTATGCCAATTCCAACACTGAAGTAACATATTAATCAAATTAATTTATATATTTAATCAGTAAAACAATTATGAGATACCTACTAGCTATCCGATAAAATGCTAAGAATAGTACAGGGATTGAAAGTTATCTAAGAAATGATATATAATCTTTTGGAATACTGATAATTATTAAGTTCTCTCTAGCATGATCACTAGGATAGTGTTCTCTAGGGAAGGAGTTACCATTAATAATATTATATTTACTTCATGAATACAAGGACATACTCAGTTGCTTAATAAATACCTTTTAAATAAAGATCATCATAACGATGACAACTGTGTAAAGTCTCAAGTGTGAGGGTTAATCTACACTTTCTTTTGTAGAATGATAGGAAAAGAGCATTTGCTATGGTCTTAGATGAGCTATTAGTACTAAAACAAATTCCCAAGAAGCCTGGCTGTTTTGGCCCATATGACCCTCCAGTCTTCCAGTATAGCAGAGATGTGCTTGGTCTGACTTCATATGGATATTCTTATATTGGAATACAGAAGTCCCTGGAGGAAGCTGGGTTGATGTATGTGGGACGATTCAAACTTCTGCTACTAGGTAGTCTCCTTTCTTTCCTTCTCTTTCCAGTCTCACACTAAAAAAATCTATGTCCCTAACCTTTGGATCTTTGTTTATGATTCATGGTGTCACTTATACCTCTGCTGTTAATCTTCACTCTTGCCTAAACTCAACTTCATTTCAGATCCTGCTTACTATGTTTTTATTTCTAGCCTGATGATTCCATTACTCTGTGACACACCCTAAATAACTTAACTATACTGATTTATCCAAAGGATATCTTCTTCTCAGACCTATTTCCAAGAAGTTTTTCTTACTAATACTTATATCCCTGGTGCTTAATCTGGTATCAAATGCCCTGTTACTATTTATGGATATATCTGTATCACCTATTAAATTTTAACCTCCTTTGATAATAGAGCCTATTTTATAGTAAAATACTAATAATAATGATAATAGGGTTATGCATACACAATACAACATAATTTTCATGTTTTCTTTCTTCACATTTCTCTTTTAAAATTCTTAACTGACACTGAAGACTTAGCTAGATTGTTTAGTCACTCATTCATTCTTTTATCAACTATTTATTGAACTCAGATGTTTCAGTAGGCATATTATAGCTGTTGGGGTGAAAAATAAATTAAAAAGATCTAGTTCTAACTCATAAATCTCATAGTATATCAAGAATTCAGACAAATAGAAAATTTACTAGAGAGCACAATAAATGTTACCATGTAACTTTGTATAGACTGCTGTAAGAACACAGAAAATAGGATCTAGCTTAGTCTGGATGGTATTTAAGGGAGGCTTCTCAGATGATGTGCCTTAGGCAATTATCTTAATTTATGGGCATCCTTGTGGATAATGATGGGGTCAAGGTTAGGGAAAAGGGAAATGAAAAGGTAAATAGTGAGCATTAGAAATAAAAGCCATATCAAGGACTGAAGAAAGAGATGTATTTGGGGAACCAGAGCATAGAAGTGTACGCTCTGTATCTGAGAAAGCTGAGGATAGTAAGAAAGGTGTAAACCAGAGCACGAAGGTCCCTACACTTGCAATAGTGTGAATGACGATGGCAGGATAATGACACTTAGAAAGTTATGCTGGCAGGAGTGAGTAGGATGGGTTGCAGGGACTACGTGGATGAGAGGTGCTGTGCCTAACATGTCAATATGCTTAAGGAGCTCAGTTGAGAAGTTGTTTTGTGTTACCATATTGCATATTTAGAGGGGCAAATGGTACAGAAGAACTGGTACATGGTGGAGTGGGCAGTGGTGAGAGAATTCACCAGAGATAAAGTGGGGAGCAGAGCAGGCAGATCTACTGAAATATACTGATGAGAAAGCAGCAGGAGAGACTGGAGAGGTCTGCTGCACTATATGTGGGTTAGCTCCCTGGCCGGGGATTGAACTCAGGCCATAGAGGTGAGAGTGCTGAGACTTATTGGGGCAAAAACATTTTAATAGAAGACAGACAAGAAATAAGAGAAAAACACTCAGGTGTATTCATGAAACCATTACACAGCAGACAAAGAAGCACAGAAAACTGATGGTTAGGCATGAACAAAGGAGTAAAGTTCTGAGACCAAGAATTTTGAATTGCTTTTATCAAAAGTTCAGGGAAGCCAAAATATTTGATTCTCCTGAAGTTTATAAAGACCTGCTATGGTGTAAAAATGAGAATCAGCTGGATTAGCTGACCATTGATAAGACTTCAATGGTGTTTCAGTATCATAAACTACTTTACAGGCTCTACAAAAGAGAATTACAATTGGATTATGCTGGTCTCCACAAGCTGATTGCAAAAACAGAAGTATAAAAGTATAACTACTGTTAACAGGTTAATCTATCATCAACTATGGGATTTTTTTTTTTACGTATCAATGAGATTAATTTCTTCTTTACAACATCCAATTTGAAGTCATTTTAATTATAGAGTTTAAAAATTCAAAGGAAAAGGCAAAACTACTTTCAATGTATTAATAGTTGACCTGATTTTTATTTGTCTTTATAATGAAGGGAAAACAAATGACTTGTTTGTTGTTTAGAAATATATGCTTATTGAGGAACTCTGTTAAAACTTTTTCTAAATTACAATTTCATTGAAATTCTTTCTTACTGGATTTCTATAAAAAGCTAAATATAAGCTTTAGGGGTTCACAAAGCTGTGATCTGTACTTTCTGGGAACTTAACAACTAGAAAAGTATTTGGGACAGCAAATGCCACACATCATTATATGGCTAAGTGGAATGTAAAGGAATATACCATTACAAACAATATAATCAAACAGCTCTCAAGTACATGTGAATCACCCAGATCACAATCTTTATAAACTTCACGAGAATCGAATATTTTGACTTTCCTGAACTTTTGATAAAAGCAGTTCAAAATTCTTGGTCTCAGAACTTTACTCCTTTGTTCATGCCTAACCATTAGTTTTCTGTGCTTCTTTGTCCACTGTGAATCTGGATGATTCACATGTACTTATTCATTTTGTCCCCACATTAAGATATGCTGTAGGTATTACTACTAGTTCGGTTTTACTGACAAGGAAATGGAGATTAGGTGACTTGTCAAAGTTTACATAGCTATTGAGCTAGAGTCCATTTTATCTCTAGCCCACAACCAGAGTGAGTCCACTCTAATAGCACAGGCTCATTCTGACTGGGGTGATAGGTGAAACTTCTCCAAGTTAATGAAAGTAAGTATTCATGGGATTCTGATGGATTGATATGGGTGCCAAGGTATGTGCTAGACAAATGTTCTACATATATGGCCCCAGGACCAGTCATATCATCATCATATAGAATGTTGTTAAGAAAGCAAATTGTATTCCTACTTCAGATCTGTTAAATCAGAACTTCTGGGGTGCAGATGAATTTGTGACTGAACAAGTCATTCAGATGATTCTGAGTCATGCTAAAGTCACTGTTGTAGAGTCACTGTTGTAGTAAACAGATGTGAAATGGATTAGTGACAAGCAGCCTCCTCACTACTAGTGCAAAGGTGAGCTATGGAATGTAGTGAAAATTTAGCTAGAATTAAATGGACTGTCTTTATTGTGATGCTAGGAGATTAAATGTTCTCTTTTGGACAAGAGAGAATCAAGTTTGGGTGAAAATAGCACTAGACTGTATTTTATGCTTAGTCAGTTGGAAATAAAACGATGCATTTGAGAGGCAAGTAGGCAAATAGTTAGGAAGAAATTGCAATAATCCAAGTCATCATGAAGGCCAGAACTAAGTACTATTTGTAGAAATGCAAAGATGAGACTAAGTATATAAGACCTTAAAAGTTAATGAATGTAGGAGTGGTAAGGGGGCGTGATCATGAAGAACAACTCTAGCTTCTAGCTAGAAGATGTTGGGTATTTCTTTTGTAACAGTCTGGAGCAGCTTGCTTAAAAAACTCATGCAAAAATAATTATACTGTTATTTCTGGGACACACATTAAATGGTACTCTTTTCTTCCTGCTCTACTTCTATATGACCATATTTCTTCTGTATTGGTAATGGCAGTTGTCTGATATTGGGTATCTGAGAAAGATTATCAATGATTTTTTTTATTCATTCAATTGGTTTTTTTAAGCTTTATTTATTTATGCATATAAGAACTGGGGTGTAGGTCAGAGGTGTGGGGTGGTGAGAGAATTCACCAGAGACAGAGCGGGGACAAAATGGTCATATAGAAATGGAGTAAGAGGCTATGAGTGCCATTTAAATGTATGTCCCCGAAATGAGGATATATTTTTATATGATATTTTTAAGCAAATAGCTCTAGACTATGATTAAAAGAAAGAACCAACCATCATCACAAATTCCTGTGCTATTAGTCTAGCTCTTCAGTGATTGGCATCTACACAAATCAGCTTTCTTGACAAAGTAAATTTCACTGCAGTTTTGTAGCAGTAGCCTCAGTAACTTTCACACGAGGATCAAGTCAAAACTCGTGTGATTCATGTTATCTGCCTGGAAGAACACCAACCCCTGGAAACCCAATCTATACTATGTGTCACTGATTAATAACAATTGCCAAAGGTGTCGAATTTGTGGGGTAAACACTTCTGAAGTTGAAAGGAATGAAACACATCGAGGGATAGGTGTTTCCCAGTTTTACGGTGTATGTTTATGCAAACAAGTTGACAATTTACAAATTGGAAAATTGGTTGGTCAAGTACAGATAGCCATTCAGATTTATAATTCTCTGCCTTAGTCCAAAATGTTTAGTAAGGCAGCACTAGACGATGAATCCTAGTCGAAGGCATAAAATGATGTTAGGAACACTATATTTTAATTTTCTTGAAATCTAGGTTACATTTCTTTTAATGAACTCAGCTATTTTCAATTGGTAGAACAGTTATACGTTAATCTGAATGTGTGATAAGACACTTGAATAAACCTCCACAGTACATATCATTTACAGATATATTTATATACTGAACATACCTTTGTGGTGTATTTTAAAAACTAAGATTTATTTTTCCACCCATTCAAATTCTCTACTAGCTGTCCACATCCTGCTATTTCATCTTATCTTTTAACCTCACTTAGACTCCTATCATATATTCCTGTTAAACTGGCCTTCTCACTATTCCAAAAAAAGAACTCTACTTATAACATCCATACTTAGGTTCTTGCTCATTCTTGACCTAAACTAGCTTATCCGCTCTCTCCTCCTACGGTGTCCTACCAATTCTCGAAAACCCAAAGGAAGCCTTCACAGCTCTAGGAATCCTGCCTAGAGCAATTCACTTTTCCTTGATCTCATTTTGCTTTGAAAGCTGAGCATTTATTTCCTATGACACTAATTTGGGGATTCAGCATTGACAATCATTGCATTCTTGAATTGTCTCTTGCCCTCTGCTCTCCTGCAGATACCTCCTATTGGTCCAATCTATTAGAAGCCTTTGGCAAGGGGACCTTAGTGGTGCTGTGCATACAGGTCAGATCCTGGTTCTGAGCAGGGTGTGGACAGAAAAAACATATGTGCATGGACAGAAAATAATATGTGCAACAGGGGAACAACAGAAATATACCAGTATATCAATCTGATAATCTTTTGGTTAGCACTTAGAAGGCCAATTGCCCAGAAAAATATTTTGGAATATCAAAGCATTGTAAATTGGTTTCGAATTTTATAGAAACTTTCTGGGTGGGGATGGGAGGGACAAAAATCTTTTGTGTAAGGCCATCCCTAACATCCTTAATCCCATAAAGAAACACATGTACATGCATTTATTTCAATGTGTAATTATTGACATAAACACAGCTGCTCTCTATGTTAAAGGAACATTAAGCTCACAAAAGCATGGAAATTCCTACTTAGAGTGCCTACTCCATCCTTAACATGCCTTGTTGTGCCCAGATGCTGCATGTATTTTTGCACTATTTAAAAGGTTGATGTAAAAAAGCAAAAAGGTGATAGAAAAATTAACTGGAGAGAGGATCAAGTCATTTAGAGTTGTCCTATTCTTAAATTTTATTATGCTCTAATCTCCATAATGTCTAGGCACAACAAAACAAATTAAGAATTAAAGAAGAGATAATTTGACTGTGGATTTTTGAATTTGGGGACAGGAAACTACACGTGTGAAGATACACAAGACACGTACAGCCAAAACAGAAGAATACTGAAATTGTGTAGTTTATGTTAAACTTAAAATAAATAGAGATTTACACTTCCCTTTAGATCCAGAAATACATGAAAAGTTGCAAGGCAGCCCACAACAAAGCAATTGACAAGAAAGATAGCATCTGCTTCTCTGTCTATTCAAGCTGAAGTTTTTCATTCTAAATGCAAGCAATGCTTCCCAAGTTAACATAATTAACTCATGACAATCCTGAAACATCATAATATAAGATACAGATGGAAATTCAAAGCTTTAAAAATGTCAGCTAACTGCATCAGGATTATCACTTTTTTTTTTAAAGTGAGCAAACCATAATGCTAATTAAAACAGGTGTTTTTATTTCAAACCCTTTTGCATGTTATGAAATTAAAACCAGGGTTATTTATTTATTAGTCTGCTGTGAAACATGCGTCTTAGAAAAAGGGGATCTGTGAAAACAACAAAGTATAAAGATAAAAAGAATGACACTCGGCATTGCTTTCTGGCACAATAGAGGACCAGTCGTTCAATTAGTTAGTAATTTCCGTGTGACTACTTGACAGAATCTACTAATTGTTAATCTTCCACTAACTATTGCTTTACATAATTAATTATATTCAAATAAAAACAACAAAGACATGTGGGCCAGTTGCCCTTTGAGAATGTTTTTTTCACAAACTGGTACTGCTTACTGACAATATTTCCAGTATGAAAAGATATTAATCTCACAGGAGAAAACATATTAAAGTGTTAGCACACTCTGTCTTTTACCTTGCTGACAGAGCACACCCTCCACCCCCACCGTCAAGGGCACAACAACAAAATCCTTAAAACTACTGACTGCTTGACACAAATCCATCCTTGAAGCAATTCATAACAGCCCAAGTCCTTTGAGTTGGGATCTTTCATATTAATTTAGCATTGCATAAAATTCAGAGTAACCCGTACAGAGGTCAAGCATCATTCATCATTAGCTGAAGTGGCATTTTCAACCCTGCATATTCCAGCTGCTGAGAAGGAAGGGGAAAGGTATTCTTTAGGAAGCAAAAAACAAGACACAGAACACAATCACTGCTCTATCCATAGACGAGAAAACAAGGTGCCTCTCTGTCAGCGTGATAATATGCTTAAATTTGGTGATGTCATTCTTCCCTAACCCCAGAGTCACTAAGCACATGTCAGCTGCATTCTTCCACTTAGGAGTTTTAGTGGAGACCAGTTTTAGCCATTTTAGATGTAAATGAAGCCCTTTAGTGGGGTGGAGAACGTAGCTTTGTGAGATGAAATGATTTATATCCGAATCTTATCTTGTTTTTGAAAGATTGCAACTTGCTAACAAGGCTTCCCTTGTTCTTGTGGCATCCTCTAGGCATGGAAATTCTGGGAAGCTGAGTATGACCACTTTTGAAACTGCAAAACAGCATTCCAAGGTTTTGCAGCAAAACACACTGGCCAAATTAGGATGGCTGAAGTATTACAGTTCAGAAATGAAAGATCACTCTCTTTCTTTTATGGGATCCCTTCCTTTCTCTGACACTTTAAGGTCAGGACAGGAAACAGAGCAATTAAAATAAAAAAAAATCAGAAAAAATAGATAACCACTATTTAAATGACAATAATTTGCAGTATTTTTTATAATGCAAAGGTACTTTCAAAATTACAGCGTTTCTGGGCTCTCAATTATCAGAAATTTCTCTAGAAAGCAAAGGTTTCTATGCAAATATTCAAAGTCCAAAAGGCAAATGTGAAAAATACCAATAAGAGAAGTGAGATCTGGAAGTTTCTGCTAAAGATGACACTCTAGTCTCTCTTTGAGTTACCTCTTCGACTCTGACAAATGTAGTAGAATTCTGAGACAGTACAATTTCAGTGTTATTTCTCCCACTTTAGAGCAGTGTGATTGAAAGATATCCTTTGTAATTATTTATAATGTATGAGAAAACTATTTTACAAATTTTGAAATAATGAAGCCGAAAGATTGACAATTCTTTGGGGGGGAAAGAAAGTAATTTCAAGGAATCCCCTCCATTGATGACTTGTATGGATTTTAATTATGTATGTCATTTTAATCCTGTTGCACTATGTCAAAATTCATGTAAGTTAGTGTTTTCATCTGTAATAATTTTCCTAATGTTATTTAACCTTTTCATCCACTATGTTGGCCAGGATTATATCTATTCGAAATAAGCAAGTGGAGTAAATAATGCATATGGTTGAAGCCGGTGAGATCATTGGTTCCTTTGGATCTTACACGTGCAATCAGAGCCTGTAGTGGTCCAGTTTTTAGACTTGACCCTGAGGGAAATGTACACCTTTTATTTACATCAAAACCGTATGAGATTTCTGACATTGAAAACCTCTTTAAAAAATAGGCTTTAAGTGGAGATGTGGCTGTATCTCGTACAAATTGACAAAAAACAAGGTTGTTCATACATAGTGGTTTAAGGACTCTGATCAATTCCAAATATCTTTTCCAATTCACTGTTAATTATTCTCATAAGGGCTGAGCACACACAGAGATCAAGCTGGGGTGCTAAAGAGTTAATTATCTGGATAATTTAAGAAATTATTTTTACTGGGCTACTAAACTAATTGAAGCAAAATATGGTAATAAATGATATTGATATTGTGCATCACAGATGAAATACTCACATTCAGTATCTCATTTAACAACCATAACAATGTGGAAAAAGTTATTAGTTGGTGTTCCCCACATTTCAGAAGACAGTAAATGGAGTTTCAGTGAAGTAACTACACAAATATTGTCAATAAGAAAGCCAGAATTTGAACCAAGATTTTTGAGTCAAGTGCTTTTTAATTGTATCTTTATAGCATAATTACTGCTATGGGAAGCAGCTGTCCATCTTAAAAGGTAAACAATATCTGGGTTGAACTATCACAAAAACACCCATTCAAATTGAAAACACAGGCAGGTAGAATATACTAATCAATGATTTTAAGGTAGGTGTACCTGACTCACACTGTGTAGAGGGCATTGTTTTCATGCAGTTCAGCAAGTTTCACATTCTCCCCACAGGACTACTTCTTTATCTGGATATACAGCTTAAAACACTAATTACATGTCAGTCGCAGTAAAGAGAATGCCAAATGGTAAGTGTTTTTCATGCGAGGATTCAGCTGTGGGGTAAAGGTGGATGGAGTAGCATGGAATTGAGTCAAAACTCCTTCAAGCCCTGGCTCTTTCCCATAATCTCTTCGCTTCTGTTATTGGAAGCTAAGTAAGTATCTGTTATTGGAAGCTAAGTAAGTATCTGTTAAGGAAAATATATGTAGAAGCTATCTATAAAACTGCAAAATATTATGCTTTAAAGACAGTATCATTACTCTAATTTTTTGTTTGCCAGAATAGAGATGCTCAAGAGAGTAGAATATATCAAAGAAAACACAGCAGAGTTTTCAGAACACTTGCCATCTATTTGAGAATTAAAGTTGTTTGAATGCCACCATCGCAGCAAATTCTATTCTAAGTCAGTTAATTTTAGTAGGAACATATAACCTACATGTATCGAATAAATCAAATCATGATGACCAGGACTACTGAAGCCTTGGCAAAAGAATTAGAGAACTTCTCAGTAGCTACCTCTATAGAAATAATGCTTGCTCTGAAAGGACATTTTGTATATATAAATTCACTGTTGGCAAAATGCTAAGGATTGATACTTTGAAGTTTGTGACTAGATGTTTAATTGAGATAATGTAGGAGTTGTTAAACATTGAAAAGCTGAGCAGAGATAATCCTCTGAATGATAACTGTGATGACTCTTCTGTTTCAGCTGCTTGAAGAACAACATAGATGCACAGACAAGCATCTCTGTCTGTACAGTCCCATTTCAGTCATCATGCTAAGAGCTCTGACGGAGGATCCTATAATCACATCCAATCCTGTATTCAAACCTGAATTTATAATTAAAGAAACAAAAACAGGAGAACAACTATGCTCAAAAGAGTCAGTTCTCACCAATGCTGGGATAAAACTGTGCATTTGAGTCAGATGTCTGCGGCTGGTTGCAGTTGAACCTTAAATGTTAAATCTTATAAAGCAATGCAACCACTACTTTGAGAGATTATTTTTTAGTCTAATGGATCTCATTGTCAGGAAATGGTTTTTGATATTCAGCCAAAATTAAGCTTTCCAGAAACAAGTTTTATTTGCACATTTCCCTCCTTTAATATTTATGACTAATGTAGATATTTCATTATGGGCTTTTTTAAAGCTTCAAATTGGTAGATGAGGAAAGGAAGAAGAGTTTATTATCTTAGTTTAGAATTTCTCTCTCCCCCACCTTCCTAGCTGCAAGACAGTTAACTGCTAACATGTACGACTATTTTTCCACTGAGTACATGATAAATCGTTCCTTACAGTGAGAAGCAGCACAGATAGGTGGGAATATTTGAACAGTACCTTGCAAGAGCTACTGCTGAAAGTTCACCAAACAGACTAAATCTATAAGAAGACTATTTCAACTTCAACAGCTTTAAGATTCTTTGTATTGCCATCATTCATTGGTAACTGGGGAGTTTTTACAGCCTTTCAAATGTTAGAGTCCTTTCAATCACTAGATGCCTTAAAGGGACAGAAGGCCTTAAAATGTGCTCCCCATCTCCCTAGTTGAAAAAGATACATAGACAGAGGGGGAAAAGTCAAACAACAATACAAAAAGCATTACTGCAAAGAACAGTGGGGTCTCTCCCTAATTTGACTTTCTCTACAGGTGGCCTGCAGCTGCGTCCAAACAGGTTACTCCATGGCCTTCCCATGAGCAGGACAACAAAGTGCTATCTGTATTCACAAGAATACATTTAGTGGCATAGACTGATTCAGGTCTAAAAATAAGAAGAAAGCATTTTCCTGCATAGCCTGAGGTAACTGTGCACTAGCAGAAGACAGTAGCACTCTTGTCTCCCTGGCTGTGTCTGAACATAAAGGAATCAGAAACCTACTTCACATGACTCAAGGAGGCCCAGGGCAGGCAAGGAGTTGATTCATTCTATTTACAGCCATGTGAGTTCCATTGACTACATACAGCAGCCAGGCAGGCAAAATCAATAAGGAATATACTGTTTTCAATTGACTTCAAGGTAAACTATACATATAGATCTCTAAGATTGATATACTTGCTTAAATAAGTATTCTATCATGCTGGCCGACACTATGCTGAAATAGGCAAAGTTAGGGTTTGCCTATTTGATTTGGCTTAAAAATAATTGATCTGACCACCTTAGTAATTTCATTTAAGAGAGACATACACCCTGGTGGTGAAATGACAAGTAGAAGAAAAGACAGGAAAATGCTAATATTGGATGGATAGCTCTCTTAAAATTGATTTGTAATTTATGTATGAATGCTTACATAATATCTTTCAAAATGAGTTTTCAATGACATCGCTTCTTGTATATAATATTTACATGTGAAATAATTCAGTTTTGGAATTTGTGGAAAGGCTTCCTTCTTTTTCGGTCTCTCCCTCCCTTCTGCCACTTCTTCCCCCACCCCCATCTCTAATGCATGTATTCGTATTTTTTTCCTTCATGGAGTTTCTACTCTTTGCCAACTCATAGGCTGATTTAGACACATGTCAATAAATAGTGTTCTCACTAACCTTTGCCAGAAAACAAAAACAAAAACAAAAACAAAACACCAAAAATCTGACCCTTCCATCTTCTGTGGAACACACAGCTGTCTTTTCATTCCCCGGGACAAGCGCTTCTCCTCTGACATATGGCTAATCCCTACTGACCCAAGAAGTGTGAACCTCCACTCTCCTTCTAAGTATGGGCCTTATGAATAATTTTACTTGTTCCATTGCCACACCCCAGAACTATCTTCTTTCTAAATTTTTTGATAGCTCTTGCTTTCCAGTCCAGTTAGAAAACCATATGATATTATTTTTGTAATGTGTACATGACAACCATTAGCAAAACTTTTCTCAACTTTGGATATCCAGATGGTTCCAATTTCTTTTCTTATTTCTCTTTAAACCTCCACCTATATTGTTTCATGAAGATATATTATTTTAGAATACCTCATAATAACATACTTTTGCTGATTCATGACAAAAGAAGTTTAGCTGATTTGTCTTTTGAATTCAATAAAAAGAAAAAAATGGGTTTAATAATGATTAATGAATGTCTTACTGTTTTATGTTATATGAAAAATAATTCTAAAAAGTATATCTTATAAAGGGTTAGGATTGGTGTCCAATAGTCAATGTTCTAATAGTCAATGTTCACAGTTAAGGGTACATAAATAGAACTCAGGTGATATACATGTTAGTGTAAAGTAAGTCACAAATAATTGATGGAATATAGATAAAAAATCCAAACTAAGTTATATGTTTTCTTATTTTAAGTGAGACACACTTGATAGAATGTATGTTAAAAGAATATTTTCAAGAATTGAGTGGAAAACTTTAACACACAAAATGATTCAAGATGATGAAATAAAAGGATGTCCTTATGATTAGGATGTGAAAGACAGAGATACCAGGGGAAAATTATGAGTCTAATTTATTTTACTATGTTTTTCATAGAAATCAGATTTTAAATGCTCAAACTCAGTGATTAGGCAGACTTCTCTTGTGCTTGAAACTAGAGACATTTGCTTGATTATTGGCAAATGATCATTTTTAATATTTAAGCTGTAGCAAATAAAGCAAAATTTAGGTTTTTAACTTATACTATTGCTTTTTTATTTCTTATTATGTTTATTCTGAACTCACCCCAGCAGGAAATCTTCAAAAATTCAGAAAAGTAAAGATTTTGAAAAGATACAATTATAGGGTTGTCAGCAAAACATTTTAAACTCATGAAAAGGAAACAAATATAGAGTTCACCACATTGTAAAATATATGTTAAAAGTATAAGGAGGAAATGAATCATGATTGGAGAGTAGCTCAGATAAGTTGTTGAGATTCTCTCAATCTTAACTCTTCTATTGTTCTATACCATAAGATCATTCTAGGGGCTTCTACAACCATTAACGTTCTCCAGACAACTTTCAGAGTGATCACTTTAGCCAAGGAGTTGGCCAATTCTGCACGATCCATGGGTCAAATTCTGCGCAAGACATGGATAGGTCAACTTATTTTTAAAACAAGTCATGTTTTAAATACGATGCACTTTAAGACATGTCATTCATATAGATGACATTTAAAAATAATATCGTGCAAGACATTCCTAAAATCTCAAGAAGTATTACGTTGAATAAAAAAGAATATGATGCAACAAACAATAAATATACGTTTGAAAAGATCTTTTACTGAATCTAAAACCACTGCAGTAGACGGTGCCATTTAACTCATTTATAGACAAGAATTTTAAAGGTCAGTTTTTCTGGCAATTCATTTAATCTACTTTACAAGACTAAACTTGAGGATAGTGGGCAATTTCACACAGTAGTTAAATGAGATGAGGTTTGTAAAAACATTCTATTGTACCCAGGAACTATCTAAAGTGGTAGTCACGGTTGTGATACTAGTAGTAGAAGTAGGTATTTAATAAATATTTGTTGTATGAGTTGAATGTTGGCTCCATTCTTAACGATAATTTTCAGAGTTTTAACTGCTGAAAAGAATATCATGAAGATAAAGTATCTATTTCTGATATGAAAACCTACTGAGTTACAAATAATATGAATACTCTACTGGTTATGCAATGTTTGGAATTCCAAGTGGGAGTTTTACTCATGGAAGAAATACAGTATGTGGCCCTGTGACTGAAAGATAATAGAAACTATTGAAGATGGAGAATTTTCCACTTGGTCCTGGGCACAGAATCAAAATCTAAGTTTAACTTGGTGATATTTAAAAATGCATAACATGCAAAAGTCTGCAATCATTCTGTTTCTCAGCTAGTGAAAATAGAAGTCTACAGCATAGTATGTGTCAATTTTGAAAATATAGCCAAATCAGGCCGACAAGAAAAATCTTAAGTAAATAACTTCATCCATGTGTTTAGTACCATCCATGACTCTATGCCAAATTCACTTCAAGTTCCCTTCCTCAGCAACTTCTTTTATAACATGTGCCTGCAGCTATTAACTATCTGAAGTGTTGATGAGGATAGAAGAGAAATTACTTTCATGGTTATGTTTTAGGGGACATTTCTAATTCAGCAATATGTGAAAGGACCAGTTTCAACTTGAAATAATCTGCTAAGAAAAACACCTGAATTCTAAGCAAACAGTTTAGTCGTTTAAAACTCACTGAGGCAGATCCACAATGATAAGAAATAGCAAAACTGAAAGAAGAGAAAAAAGTGATCCAAGTCCGCCAAAAGTAATGGAAGGGAGCTAAAAGAGATCAGACTGGAAGTAGATGATGAGCTCTAACTGTAAGAGAATATTGGATATTTGATTTTGGATGGGAAGTGCTTTCTGGTCTTGGAGGCTTATTCTTTTTCTGTTTTTGGTAGTGATGACTTCATTTCTTAATCTATCATTTGTTTGATTGACAGCTCTTTCTCTGTATTTTATTACCATAAAGGTAACTTTCCCTTCTATTTTTTAACTCTTCCCTCTAAATAGGCAACATTTAAATGGCCCAGGTTCCAATTTATTTTTGAAAGAAATGTGCATTAATAGGAACTTACATTTGTATATACACATATCTCAAAGTACATTGTTCCCTGGCAGTAGGAAAATTACCTAGGCTACCACCTATGGACAGCAGCATTGTTCATACATTCATGTTTATAAAAATGATGCCTTGCTGTTCTTCCAAGTGGAGGCATCTAAGTATTTGGCATCCTTCAAAGAGACAAATAATTTTTGTTTAGTTAACATTTTTTTCAGGAAAGTATGCTTGTGTTCCTGTGTGCTGTTGATATTTATTTTTTAAGGAAGCACATAGTCCCCCTTCTCCAGTTCACCTTCACCCCTGAGAAATTGTACTTCTATTCTCTATTCTATTACCTAATACATTTCTTCGGATTTCTATCTCCCACAGGATGGTTGCACACTTTCTCTACTCAACCAAAAGAAAATAATATCAATATTCTTTTTAAGGGTGGAGTGCTCATGGTTGTAGACAAGCAGGTGTGAAAAAAGAGACATAGGTATGGCCAATCCTTAGGGTAGCTGATCCAACTCAACACTTAATGTTTTTCCCAGTAGTCACCTTCCAGCTAGTGGTGGCCTCGTAATATTGTAGAGAGGCCTAGAAATTTTAACATGCTTTTTCCGCTTAATAAAATCTAGTCTTTACATGTCTCTAGGATACTTTGTTATCTCCCTTATACACTTCATAGACTAGCTTTGGCTATGAGTATATCTATCTCTAGACTTGACTTTTATACTCGACAAACTTCTCACTGTTTTACACAGTCTTTTTTATTTACCCACAAGTTTAGATGTTCTTTACTAACTTATTCTTCTTACATTTCAGACATTCCTTCTGGGATAATTTAACTTCTTATTAAAATATGTTCTTACAATATCTTTTCCAGAAAGTGCTGATATACTCTCAGACTTATTTGCTTGAGAAAATTTTATTTTAGACACACTATTAGTTAGAATGTCATTTTGTTATGTCAGTAAATGTTATTTGCTTACCATATCTATCTTTTCCCACCTGTGTGTGACCTCCCCCCTTTTAAAGTGAAATAGTTACCTTTGGAGATTTAAGTCTCTCTCTCAAATTAGATTTGGAAAGGGACTAACAGGAGGGATTTATTAGACTGGTTAAATGCTGCCCCTATCAAGTTGGTGACTAACATTTTGAGGGATTGCTGCACTGAGTAGTTCTGATAACACTGGTCAAAAAATTTTACAAAAGCCAGATAACTGAAATAAAATTAGGCATTTTCTATCAATTTGTATGTGCTCAACACGAATATGGCAGTCAAATTCTAATTTTGGCTCTAGTTTTTTTTGTAATCTGCAATAAATTGATGTTTACATCACAAAATGCATGTCAATCACTGGTCAACAAAAGTCATGTTACTGAAATAAAATTAGTCATTAGTCAAATAAAATTAGTCATTTCCTATCAATTTGTATGTGCTCAACATGAATATGACAGTCAAATTCTAATTTTGGCTCTAGTTTTTTTTTTTTGTAATCTGCGATGTTTACATCATGAAATGCATGCCAATAGTAATAGGCCTACGGTTAATACCTGTCAAAAATCAAGTCATAGACTACTTCTTAGATTTCCTTGCTTGTCTCTTGTACAGCTGTTCAGGAGCATCTCTGGGGAGTGCCCAGCAGTAGTCAGCCAGCATTGTAGTGGATCATTTTCCCTGGTATCTTTGTTCCATTGATGCCATATCTTGATAAAAACGTTCGCCATGTTCATCACTAACCATACCATAATATTCAGGGAAGAAATCCAGATGGGAATGAAGGAAGTGGATCATTAGAGACATATTGCAGCCAAGTTTCTGATACTGTATCAGCATGTCTTCCACTAGTTCCTTGTAGTTTTCTGCCCTAACATTCCCAAGAAAGTTTGTAGACACCAGGCGAAAAGCATTCCATGCTTTTTTGCATCACCCTGTAGCAAGTTGTTGAACCGTTCATCTCAATGCAGACAGAATGTTTGGATAGACTATTCTCGACTTCTTTTGCTTCATTATTCCACTGGAAAGAGGAAAACCAAGCAAAAGTAACAATCTTTTATGTGGCTGCTTGGCTCTCTCCACACCATGGGGACTGCAAATGGCATTGATGGTCTTTTGCCATTTAATCACTGTGAAAGCTGTGTCGGACATTTAGTACAGCATATATGTGGGGCCCAAGGTTTGTCTTGGTCACCAACCTTGCATCCGAAGTAAAGATGATAAGCCTTCTTCATTTGAGAAGTGATCCTTTTCTTCTGGTTGGCAAATGTCACTTCCCATAAATAAAGCAGAAATTGTCCAGGCTATTAACACATTTTCAAGGCATTACTATTCTGTATTGTGCCTAAATGGATAAAATAATAACAGTTCTATGGAACAGTAGCTTAAACTGTCTCGCACAAAGTCTGAAATATTTTCAATGCTCAACCTTTCTGACAGGGCTTTCTATAAAGTGCACTGCTGACATCAGCTTACTTGAGCAGCCTCCTGGCAGTAGTATTGCATTGCATCAGAAAATGATGCAATCAACTCTGGATGATGTGTGCATGATGGTATTAGGTAATGCGATGCAATATTACATCATTCTAGGCTGATTTAGGGTATTGTTGCAGTCCTACTGGATAAATTTACATGGTGAAACATATAAAATGAATTATATAAAATAACTTCAAAACAAGAGCTAATAAAAAATTTTCAGAGTTATGTTCATGTTCAGCACACCTAGATACTACAGATTAGGGCCTTTTTAAGTCAGTAATGATCTCACTATTGACCAGTGTAATTGACCTCTTGCTTTTTCTACAAAGACCTCATCAGAATATTTCCTCATAAATGCATACAAGGTGCACTTTTTATTTATATATGCATCTACACTAAGATCTGTAGGCCTATACATATTATGTATAATACAAACCATAAGTTAAAATTTTACATATCTCTTGCAAAAAATACCAATTTAAAATTTTTCTTATTATATTTTGTATTCAGCAAATAAAGTAACAATAATTGGATAAGAGAAGTTTTAAATTCTGAATGATAAATTAATCCTCAAAAATTCTACTTTATATCATTTATGATTTTTCTCTACTTAGTAGACATGTGTTATTATGAAGAGAAGGTAGTGATTGGAGGAGGGGTAGAAGAGGACAAGAAAAGAACTAAACTATTGAAAAATAAAATTAAAGTTAGCTTTGAGATCATTTAAAATAATATTCTCATGTATTATTGAGGATAATAAATGTTTCTTAGTACGGGCCTCCCTGGTGGCTCAGCGATTGAACGCTGCGCTGTGGAGCTGTCCTCAGCCCGCGATGCGAGTTCGACGCCCGCCCGGGGAGAATCCCACATGGTGCGGCAGACCTCTCCTGCCTCGCCCGCTGCTCCCCTCAGCAGTGTATTTCTGATCTGCCTGTTCTCCCCACTCTGTCTCTGGTGAACCTTCTCGCCACCCCATGCCTCTGGCCTGTACCCCAGCTTGTAGGTATAAATAAATAAATCTTTAAAAAAAAAATGTTTCTTAGTAGAACTCCTTAAAGTACTACAATTAATGATTAGTTATAAAGGTTTTATAGTTAGAATATCACTTTTGTGAGGACAAACACTTCTCAAACTAGTTAAGAATGATTAAAAATATTCCTGAAATTTTGAAAGCATTTTCTTTCAAGACTTTTTGCATAATAAGCCAATAGGTATCAGCCCAGTCTATCTTAACCATATATGAACCATTAATTAGTACAACCTAAATTATTTGGAAGGATGATACAGAACATTCTAAAGAACAGGCTTAATGATTCTAAATAAAAATAAGGATAGCAATATTGGGTAAGGGCAGCACAAATGCTAATGTCTATATAATTTTTTCTGAAACAATTCTTTTTTATTTTTGGCATATTGGGTAGATTCAGAAATGGTGAGTATTCCTCAAATAATTGTTCCTGTCTTCCAAATGATCTGCTTCCATCAACCTCTGTCTCTGGGTTTGTTATGACATGAATTAAATGTTGCAGCATTCTCTGCAACTATTATCTAAAAGGTAATAGTTCTTACTTATTTCTAATTTAAATAGAAAGCTTTGCTTCACACAAGAAATGACAATATGGGTTATAAAGCTCCATTCAGATATAGCAATCTAGGGGGCTCCTTCATATAGACTCAATCTAAAACGTTCATTTTAATGGGAACTAAATCATTGTATTTATTTCTTTAACAAAGCTGTGTTTCTGTTCTATGGGCTGCATTTTAATTCCTGGTATTATCTGGGTGCCACATAATCCTAAAGTGTGGACTAAATACTGCTGTGTCCCTTGGCACAAACAGGGAGTGGCTTGGACAATTCAGGTTGTCTTTCTATTGAATGAAACCAAAATGATACCTTAACCTAAAAATTCTTCTTTATATTAAAAATGCGTAAAATCCTCAAATTAAAATTCAATCTTAGCTGAAGGGATGAATCTTAGTTAGAATATGGATTCCTCTGGGAAAGATGGCCTTGAGGAGATTCTTCATAAATCTTCATATTTTGAGTTTCAGATGCTTTCTTTAATATGGACTTTAGAAGAAAAGAAAAAGAAGAGTATATGGGAAACATGCATCTTGAAGGATTTAGGAGAAAGGATCCTAAAGTGGGAATAATGGGCAAAATGTCGAAGAAAATTTCACGTTCATCACAATCATATCAAGGGCTAGCCTAATATCTGTGTATCCATTCCTTCATTCATTCATTTGACTAGCTTCAATTTATCACCTGCTGTGTTCTAGGCAGTGCTAAGCACTGGGGATTTAAAAATGAATACAATATATTTTCTGTTTTTTATGAATCCTATTTTAGTGGAGGAGGTAGAAACCAACAATCAATCAAAATATATAGTGTCAAATGTATAAGAGAAGGGTGTAAGGGATTCCCCTACAGGATTATGTAAAACAGAGGGACTTCATTTATCAATAAACTATATTTAGAGATAGAATATTTATTTATAGAATTATGAAAAGGTACTTATTTAGTATAATGTACAATGAAACCAGCCAACCAACCCTACTGATCTGACATTACCAGTTCCAAGAATGCTTCGCTACTTTCTTCTCTGAAGATCTGGCACCATTAAAGCTTAAAATCTTTTGCTATCTGGTCAAGTCAGTTACTCTGACAGAAATTGATTTGCTGAATGTCAAATCTGTTCACTCTGGAATTTGATGGGTTTTAATAAGGTTGGACATGGGATAAATCTAAATAATGTTTGAATAAGTATTTACCAATTGAACTTTTTATATTTGGTTGAATAGAAGGCATTTATATTTGTAAATACAGATTTACATCATGGGCATGAAGGCAGCACCACTATTCATTTTATGGATTATAATATATCTTGACACAATCCAGGGAATTTAAAGGTAGAATTGACACTCCATCATTTGCTTGCACTGTTGTTTCTTTTCCTAAAACTGAATGACTTAAACAGGGGGTGATTAGAGATGTTAACTTTGCTGTTGTTGACATTTGTCACCTTTATGTCATAACCTTAACATAATTTAGGTCTATTTGTGGAAGGGCTTCCTGGTTGTTCAATGCATAACCTAGAATTCTGAAATATATACTCTCCTGTAATATTTGCTTCATAAGTAATTAACACATCAGCATTTCTTTGAGAGGTAAATATTATGTGTCATGTTCCATAGGGGAAAACATTAAGAATGGCTATGACATGGCCTTTGATATTTTTTTCCTATTTTTCCTTTGTTTTAGAGGTTACTTACATCAGAAATTAAATAGGCTGTGAATTTCTCTTTGTCCTTCATCAATCAAAGCTGATCAATTATAAGACCAGCAAAACTGGATCACAACTCCAAGCTACATGGTCATATTACACTCAAATTATTACTAAAAGCCACATCTATATTCCAAACTGGGATACTATAACCCCTTTGTCATTTTCCAATAAAAAGACCATACCAAATAGGCCGAGCACACCGTAATTAGCAGCTGGCAGAGAAAGCTGTAAATCTGTATGAGTTCTGAACGATTTGCTTACATTGTTGCTTTGTTGACAAATGATGCTGTACATGTTAATGTTCCTGAAATGTCCCCATTGCACCTGACGTGCCAATAAATGCCAGCCAGCTGTATGAATTATGGAAATAAGATTTTTGTTTATGAAGGTATCCTAGACATTTATTTTACAGCATTCCTCTCGACAGATTTAATGTCTGGAGTTACATTGAGAAGATATTTGCTACCTGACATAATGGATAATGGAAACTTTAAAGGCTCTTTTTTCCTCTTTTAATGATGAGATTAATACATCCACACACGCACACACATGCACACACATATATATGTATTTTAACATTTACCTCTGACTTCATAATTTGCCCTTAATTTTTAAACCTCACACTTCCTGCTTAGGAGTTAAATAAGATATCACTTCCCAATTAAGATGATTAGGGGTGAATAATTAGAATTATATACTGGTAATTTTCTCTTTCATCTGATTGTTCATTTAGTGTGAATGTGAATAGCACATAAATATTTTGCATGGATTGTATTATCTTCCATTTGTTCTTCTATAGCTTTATTATTGATCTAAAAGAGCTTTACTTGTGGGTATTTCTTTTATATGATCTAGGAGTTAATACTCAATAACTAGTTTTATCTCCATATATTTTAAAATAATATATTCTGTAACTAGGGGTCCACAAACATTGACTTATTGCCATCGCACCATTTAAACCCTGTATTCATATGTGAGATTTAATTAATACAGTATTATTAAAGAACACTCAAATGAGATAAAAATTACCTGATCCTACAATTAACATTAAATAACCACTGGTTCTAAGTCTTATAAACATAGCAATAAAATAAATTAAACCACACTAATGTATATGCCTTCTAACATCAAAATGAAATTTATAATTCCCAGACGTGTATGCCAATCTTCTCAAGCTTCAGTCTTTAATACATTTGTGTGACAGAGGCTCGCTATTGTTTTTTGAATTGTTCTACTTTGCCATAGGTCAAAAGGAACAAGAAATTATGACTTCTGTGCTCTAGTCATATTTTTGTTTTCAGGTTCAATGTTGAGGAAAGCGATTGAATCAGTACCTAAAATAGCTAACACTATGTGGCCAGTAGATTTGGAATTTGAACAGTGAATTAGAAATGATATGCCATATCATGTGAGAGAAAAGGTTAATGGACCCTCTTAAGTGACTGATTATATAATTTTTAACCTGAGTTAAATTGCTTAGTTGATTATTACAATGTATTTTGTGCACAGAATCATTTGATGTACCTTCCCACAGCTTCAAGTTCTCTAGAGTACCTAAGTCTCAAGTACTGGTAGGAAAAATGTTTCTTTATGAAACTTTGAACAATGGTACCTTAGGGATGATTAACATATAAATAGGGAGAAAAGTCAGATCACCTTTGTGACCAAAGGTAATTCCCCTTAAATGTTTTTTTCTCCACAAAAGAATCCAGATGGCAAAAATGACGCTTAAATAAATGCTGGCTATAGCTCCATTCTTCTGGTTCACATTGGCTACAATAGAAATGACACTCACATTTATATATTAACCATTTCTCAGATTTTATGCAAAGAGTAAGCCACGAGTCCATAGGCCTGTTATATTCAAAGAGTTAAGTCTCCAATTCTTGGCATAGCTTCTCTAGTCTGTATTTGCTCAAAGGAGGATTTAGGGTAATGTGCAGCAGAGGAGCAACGTAAGGAGACCTGGAATATATCTCTCTCTTCAATATACCTGCACAACGGGAAACGCAGGGCTCCAGACTCCACTCTCCGCGTTCTCTTTAGCGTGCATGGAATTCATTGAAACTAATGGGAATGAAATTACAGTCGTCTCACAGGTCTCCTAACTACAGGTTTCTGTGTGGATAAGTTTAACTTGTCAAGGTTTCTTACAGAATGACACAACGAAAGTCAAATAGTCAACTATGAATAGCAGGAAAATCTAAAAGTATTCAGTTCCCCCATTTTGGTTAAATAAAACCAGATACATCATAGACAAAGATTAGAGTTTGACTGGAGATTTTCCAAAATGATACTATAATTTCTTATACTGAGTTGTGGAGTTGTAAGTGCATGGAAAAACGATAATTCACCTAATTATATCAGAGTATAATTTTAAAGATGAACTGTTTATAAACAAATCTTTTCATATGCTATACTAGGATATACTAAGTTTGACTTTAGAAAAATATAAAAGAAGGACTACTGAATGGTATTTCACTATCATTCAGAAAGAGCATATAATCCGGGAAAAACTGAATTTTATAAATAACATTTGAAATAGAAAAATGGACTCCGCTATTTTATTTGGTAAAAAGGTAAAAGAAAGTTTCTTCAATCGCACTTTCCCCTTAAAAGAGAAGAAATTTAGTCCCAGCAACTCTTGCAGAATAATAATAATAATAGTAATAATAACAATAATGATAATAGTAAAATAATATTAACAACAACAATAGACAGTTACCTCACTTGAGTTTTATTTTGGAACTTCAGGAAGTACAAAGTATTATTAACTTTATTTTATAGTTGAGGAAGCATAACCCTGAGATGTTTTAACCTATTCAAGGCTGTGACACTTTTCATAATTATCTCAAGGCACGGTTATTCCAAAACACACAATTTAAAACACATATTATTTTGTGCTTGAAATGAAATGTGTTGTCACAATCTAATTTTGGTAAGTAATGAATGTGTTTTGGGGACCTTACTGAAAAATAGGAAGCAAAGTTGCTTGTATTGAGAAGGTCAACAGGAGAGGATTAGTAACAAAAGTAGTTAATCAAGTAGTTGTGAGTACTGAGAAGAATATGATGTATCAAATGCATCCTTTTGGAAATTTACAAATCAAAATTTTCCCAGCTTCTGGACATACACGATACCCCAAGCTCACAGAGGATATCACTAGTAGAACAAAGTGCTGATTTGGTACCTAATTTTTGTGAATAGCTCCTCAGTAGCATATAAATTACAAAATGAAAACTTGTGTTCCCAAAATGAGATTATTGTCTGCAAAAGGTACTGAATCAATGGGGAGAGAAGATTTATGTATTAATTATTTACTATTTAAAAGAGCAGAAATAGTACTCACCAATTCATAAAAACTGCACAGGTATACATTGCACACATACAAGCCTTATTTTTAAAATTAATTAGTTAGAGACATTCAACAATAAATAGTCACTCAAAAAATATTTAGTGGGACCCAAAATATGTGCTAGATGATGGTGGCGATAACATGAAAATTTCACGCTGCAGTTTTGTGAAAAAATTAACTTGCAGTTTTGTGAAAAAAAGATGATAAAATAAAAAAAAATACAGAAGATGATTCTGAAAGGACCTCTAATTTGGATTAAGATTGCTGAAGTGAGTTAAGAAAGATACTTAGGCAAAGTCAAAAGGTGGGGTGAGATGTAGGGAAATGAGTCAACTGAGTCCTATTATCCTTCATTCAGGGGATAAAACATCAAATTGGAGCCTCAAGCTGAGGAGGAAAGAGCTGAAGTAGCTGGCTGGTGTGTAGCAACTTCATTTATTTCTGTACTCTAATAATGGTTTACAATCCCGTACCCCTCTTCAGATGTATGTTCCCATACCACATTAGTCAGTTCACTATAGTCCTCCACTATAGTCAGTTCAGCTCCTCCTTCCTCCTCCATCCCTGGTTTGAACCTTAGATCTGTCACAAACTAACTGTGTGATTTGGACAAATTAACCTCACCAAGTTTTCCTATCAGCATAATCAAGATAAATACCTCTTCCAATTTATGTTTTGTTATTATAAAATGAGATACTATTCATAAAGCACATTATACAATACCTGGTACATCATGAGTGTCCAAGAAATGCTGTTAAAGTTGTAGTGGTTGGGATAGTCAAAAATCAAAAACTGGAAATGATTCAAACTTCTCAGCTTAGGAAAGTAAGAGTAATCAACTTTTGTAGACAGCAGAGTGTATGTAGAGAAAGTGGATTTCTTAGAATAAGAGTTTATTATACCAGTGACTAGTGACCACTTTGGTGAAGATTTATTTTCAGACAATGAAACTTCTAACGACATGTTGAAAGGTGAGAATTAAGGAATAAAAATATAAGTTTGAGAATAATTTTGTTCTCAGTTGCAAGGACAATTGAACTCTGCAAGTTCTCTAAGAAAGGTGTGGATAGAGATGAAGGCCTACAGGTGACCTTTTCAAGACAAGTTCAACAGGTGAAAAAGATGAAGGACCAACAAAAGGACCTGTATGGTCTCTTTTTAAAGATTTGACTCATTATAGTGAATCAGGAAGTAAAAAATACCAGAGAAGAAGACAGATGGTTGGGAAGACAAACATAAATGTAAAGTTATTAAATAACATAGGAAACTTGCCAAGCTAGAAGCAGATGAATTAAACTGGGCAGAAAGGAATAGGATCCAGAATTATTTATTGTTCAACATACACATGATGTTTCTTCGTGGGAGAAGTTCTAGACATGGCAAGGATACGCACAATCCAATCTAATTAGCTAGAAACCCATACATTTCTCTTCTCTTCATAAAACCAAATTGGGATGTGATAGAGTGTGATTTTTTTTTAAATAGATTTTTTTTAAGATTTATTTATTTATGCATACTAGCTGGGGTACAGGCCAGAGGCGTGGGGGCGGCGAGAAGGTTCACCAGAGACAGAGTGGGGAGCAGAACAGTCAGAGTGACGGAAACACACTGCTGAGGGGAGCAGTGGGCGAGGCAGGAGAGGTCTGCAATGCCATGTGGGAATCTCCCTGGTGGGCATCAAACTCACATCGCCGCTGCTGACAGCTGCACAGCACAGCGCTTAACCACTGCGTCACCAGGGAGGCCCTTAAATAGAAATCTTTATTTGCTCAAATATATTGAGAAAAAAGTAAATAACTTGAAAACATAAGTAATTAGAATAACTGATATGACTGTTCTAGTATGTCGTGAAAGGTAGAATTAGAAAAAGGCACTGCCAGTAGGTACCACTGGTGTCCAGAGTATCTGTCCAAAGGTACTCTAAAGCATCACTTAATATATAATAAGTAGGGAGAATTTATAGCACTAGAACTTCTCTTAGGAAGTGAGATACATATAATTCTTGGCAAACTGTTCATGAAGGAGCGGGGAAGGGCTAAAATCCTAAGTGATGATGCTTGAATAAAAACAAAATATGCTAAATTGTCTTCTAAGGAATATGATTTCATTTAATAGAAACTATTGACTTGTTGAATGGGGGTTGCAAATGGAGGTGCTGACATTAGACTTTTCTGCTCTTCTATACCTAATACTTAATTTTGCCTCTAAAAACTGTTGAATAAATATTTATGTCAGCTTAATGAAGTGACAAATTATTGTCTTGCCTAGGAAGTCAAATAATCAGTTTAGTGACAATGCAAATTATTAGCCCACCGGGGGTGTCTTAAGTAACTCCATTCTGTTCTGAGTGAAGCTCTGGCATTCCAGAGATTACTATGAGAGAGGGAAGATGCAGAAAAGAAGGCCCTTAAATTGAGGAAATATAAAGTCAACTAAAGCAAGGGGAATTTGAGAAGGAGTAATATATTTATTTAAATTAACTGATTAGAAGAGTTTTTTTTTCCCCAAGAATATTTGAAATGGAACCAAAATGTAATGACACAAACTTCAGAAATAAAGAGGAACTTGGGCACTAGATTATTTCCTTTATTAAGTATTTGAATTAAGTGTCTTGAAAATATACCAAAAGTAAAAAATTCTGCAAAAGAGGGAACCACAACACTAATAAGAAAAACCCTAAATCTTTAATAAAACAAAAAATAGCCACAGCCTAAAATCATAAACAATCATGTATACTGTGAAATACTGTGGAGTCTCTGACAAAATGAGGAGGGAGTCCAAGAGTCATTATAAGCTTCAGAAATGGAAGAAGATAGAGGTTTCTTAAGAAGATCACAGTCTTGTGAGTAATACCTGATGATCTGATTATATTGTGAGGCCATGGGAATGGGTACATCCTGAGTAGGGAAATATCCTAAACGTTATATTCCATCAAAAACCAAGGACGATGGCACAGAAGGAAAGACCTTGTTATTGTTTATTTCTCAGTCACCTTGCTTTGGAAGTGTTTCAGAGAAAATATTATACATGAGAAGAGAAAAACTGATAGATTCTAATACACAAAGGTGAGAGAGGGAGAGAGAGAGAACGTGTGTGCTCAAGTAAGAGAGGCTGAATGACTTTATTCAATGATTGATAGTAATCAGAAAAATTAAAGATGACAGAAGCAACTTGGGATCATTGGTTAGACAAGTAGACCAAAGGATGTAAATCACAGAGGAATATTTTTTAAGAAATCCCAAGAGTTCAGATAAAGATTTGTATATAGTTTCATAGAAATTATTTACATATACTATATCAGAAAATGTTTTTAAAAAGAACTGTGAGTATTCAAATAAAAGGAAAGTTGATAGTGTTCAGAAATAAATTTAAAAAAATCTATAGATGTTGAAGTAGAAGCAAAATAGGATATATATACATATATAATATATATCATTGGAAACAGAATGGTATATAAACTAGAGGTCATTATCAAAATGAAAATGAAAATATCAAAGACTGAACACATCTGTGAATAAAAATATATACACATGATCACAGTACAAAATAAAAAACTAGTGCTGTCAAACATTTTAGTGCAAATAAAACAGAAAACTAAAATCAAAGAGGTTGTAGAAGAAAAGTTTTTGGAACTAGAGAAGGATTTAAATTTGCTCACTGAGAGGATATGCTTAGTTTCGGGAAAAATTGATATAAAATGATTAATCTAACATATTTTAGTGTAACTACTGAAATTAAAGGATAAAGAAAAAGCCATAAGGTTTTTCAGGCAACCCAGGTAAATCATACCAAAAAGGAAAGAGAAAAAATGTTGGTTTCAATATATCACAGTAACATGCAGTGCCAAATGAAAGTGTGCAAAGTTCAAAGGAATTCATTCAGCAACTTGAGAATAACTCACTTTCTTTGAAAAGAAACTGGAGTGTGAGATGTGATAAATAGAAAATTAATATGAAGCACTAAAGAATAGAAAAAAAAAACTTGGTAAAATGATTAGGTATGAGCATTTTTTTCCTTTGTAGTATAGAACTAAGTCCAAACAACATTGGAGATAATGAGTACAAATGTAACTATTAACTATGTCAATAACACAAATCCAAAGATTGGAAGACCATCTGGTAGATTTAATACTTGTATTAATTTCCTCATAAATAAATTGATTTGATTTAAAATCATAAAATTATAAATAATTTTCAAGGTCTTCTAATTCTTGATATTTTTCGGGAGCTATTTTTGGAGTCAAATTAACATTTATTTGAAATTTAGCCATTCTTTTAAATATCATTAACAAAACATTAACTTATGAATATGAACTGTGACATTCATCTGTCCATTCATCTTTATCCATCTGTACTATCATTATCTAAATATTGACTTTATATTCAATTGTGTATTTAGGTACGTTTAGGTATGTCTTTATTCACTGAGCTACTAGTTGACAATTTTTTGTCTATTTTTGTATTTGAACTTTTATAGTAGGTATGTAATATTTTAATACACACATTTTAAAATATTCCTTTAAAAACAGCAATAAAACTAGGTAAGCTAGGAATGAAAAGTTCTATCATATTCTATTCAGCTAATTTGTAATACTATTACCAAAAAAAAAGGGCATGGGGCTAAGGAAATTTCTTCATTCTTTTAGTTTTAATTGTCCTTGGAATTGTGAAACTCCTGTAGAATTTAATTCATATTTACACAAATTTAAAAAGGACATTTGAAATCTCAGGATGATTTCTTAACACTTACTATGTTTCTGATTTATCTCTCTGTGTCTTTAACCAATATGCTTGGGAAATGTAAAATTATTTGCATAGCAAATGTACAATACAAATAGAAGGATATTTGTAAGACATTCTAAAATCAAATATAAGTTATCTGAGAGTATTTAGGATTACAGATTTTACTTGTCAGTAGTTCTGCTTTGTTACATATTTTCAGAATTATTCAGGTATTAGATCTAAAATGATACAACTAATAAAAGTGCTACTTAAATTATTTATATTCATAAAGATTGCATGCTGAATTATAGCTTGACTTCAACTGACTTCTGCAGATATGTGCTATGTGTCTATATCATCGTTTTTAATAATCTAATCATCCATATTATGGTGTAATGATATTTTTACTCTCCTAAATTTCATTTTACAAGTATGCTGCAAATGAACAGATTGTGAATGTTCACCTATTTTGACATTTGGGAGACTTAGAATCAATTGCTGACTCTCCAGCCTACCTGGCATTTAGCATGTTAGGACAACATTACCCAAGCTCTTTTGAACATTTATTTTAATGAAACTCCACATAACTAATGGAATGTACATTTAACAGTGAAAAAAGGGGAGGGGGACAGTGACTTTTGGGTGATATTTTCTCACACTCTATTCAATCTGTCAGTTAATGAAGAATACAAATTATAATGTTTCAATTCTAAAATTTGAATGTACCTAGAAAAATCTCACATAATGCAGAGCTGGAATTGTGAGAAATATCAGGGAAAACTTTCTTACACAGTGAAAAACCTAAAAAGTCATAGTAGAGATTTAACTGCAAGTAAATAAAATAAACATTTTGTTCAAATATTAAAAATATCAAATATTAAAAAAACAAACAAATCCACAAAAGTGGAGAACTCTCTTTTATTAGAATTACTTCTTAAATATAAGAATTACTGGTTTATCTTTGCTTATAAGAGGTCTTCCATTCTGAGCTTTAACTTGATCTCCATATTTAAATAAACTCAGACAAAACTCTTAGAAATATTCCTAGCAGAATCTAACTCCCTACATTAATTTTCAATTTGTCTTAAGAATTTAGAAACATTTGTTTAAACAGATTCTGTTAAGTAAATCCATGCCATCTAACTTTCTGACCCGTTTTTTTTTTTTTAAATGAATGCAAGCAACATTTATCATGAGAAATTACCTTTCTACAAAAGTAACAGTTCATAAAAATCTATGAAATCACTATTGGGAACAAACAAATTAAACAAATGACAATATAATAAAATGAAACTGCTGTAGTCCTCTAGTGGAAGAATTGCTTCTTCTGAGGGACTAACGCATCTTATAGAAACAGTTGAAAATAATATGTAACATATGGACTCATCTTTTATTATTCTTTTAAAAGAAGACAATTATATTTATGTGATAAACTGTTCAGTGTTAGTAGCATAATGTTTATATTACTGGCGACTTAAATAACCTTTGTCATACTCTTATGCGAATCAGTAGCTTGCTTTTCTGGAAATCCCTATTATTGTAGAAGTCCTATGTCTTTACCACCACACTCAAGTGCCCTTAGCAACATCACAAGTAAAGCAGAGTTTTACACAAAACCAGTGAAGAAATGGTTTTCTTAGATATGACCAATGCACAGTCACCTCCTGTGTCTTTCTATACCTCTTCCATTTCAGTTCCCTCTTATTGCTGAAGAGAAAGTTGGAACTTGACCCCTATCTGTGTTGGGTGGAATAAAAACAAAAACAAAAACACCAAAACATTTTAGGGTTAGCTGTTGCTAAAGGAACTGTTAAATTAGACTTAACTGTGACAAATTTTTGAAGTATTGTCTCCTCCTCACCAATTGCAAAGCTGGTGTAAGATGTATTTATTTATATTACTTCAGAAGAAAAAGTTTTGGGGAGAAGAGAGAAACCTGTATTTATCTGTTGCCTTCTGCAAATCATTTAAAATGCCTAATGAAAGCAGAGAAAGCTTGTCTTCAAATCTTTCAGTTTGACTGACCCATCATTTCTGAAGGAGAAAAATGAATTTCTAAATTGTCACTTTGGCTCACTCGTAGGTTGCTGCTGTGTGTTTAGATAACACTTGCGAAAAAGTGATGGAGTTTGCTCTGTTCCCTTGCACTTCTGTAACAAATCTCTTACAGAATATTGGTTAGGGGAGTATTTACCAATGCCCCTCCCCGTTGCCCCACTGAGTAAGTTGAATAATTCTAATAATCAAAGGCACAGAGTCTGTATCTAGTTTGGAAACGAAACCATGGGTAATTTTCAAATGTGGTGCCCTCAATTTTTGATGAACTGTCACAGAAACAGGAATTACCACAATTCAAAAATCCCTTCTACTAGCGGACAGAGATCGGCATCTGTGGATGATTTCTTCTAACCCACTACCCTCAAATTTCCTTCCCTGCCCCCCTAATAAAAACACACCCCTTTGCCTCATGCTTCCAATTTAGTGCAATCATGCCTCTTACTGGCCATTGCTTTGCAGGACACCAGCTGTCAAGCACAGAGATGCAAGGTACTGGGATTTGAAATATAAAGCAGACGTGTGCATCTTACATCACATCCAATATTAGACTCCAAGGGGATTGCTCAGCATGCAGATGCAAAGTCTCTACTACATCATAAATACTTAAGATGAAGGAATGCTACATAGCATTTATCACTTTTTGGAATCTTTAGATAAGGTCTAATGTCTTTCAGAGAAAAAAAAAAAATGGCCCTGTTTCCATTCCTTCAAATCCCTTCTCCACCAAAGAACTGATTGTGAGAGAAGTTTCAATTCTTGGGAGATTTTAAGGAATTGTCTTTGAAGAAGACATTCTTTTCTTCTAAAGATTTTGATAATGTAAACTTGGGGGAGACTCCTGGGAGCCTCAGAATGCACCATTTTTGGAACTGGAGCAGCTAATTCATGAATAAATTAACTGCATTTTTTTTTCTTTTTGCAATCATTCATTAAGACCCATTTACTTACATCTCTTACTTTCTCACTAATCATCATGCCAGGTAGTAGAGGCAAAGGGGAGATGCAGTACTTCCCCTTACAGAATTGGGCTTTTCAAGTGAGAAGATGGTATGCATATAGCCAGTACAATGCTAATAACATAGAAAAAGTAGAGGAGAGCAAAGGAGGATGAGAGGGATTACCTGTGCCTGAGGTTATGATTTTGATGAATTTAGCCTGATTTTGGAGGATGAAATTTGCAGGTGTTTGTGGGACTGTGGGTGGAAGCATTCAGGGGAGTGGATGAAGCATACACAGGACCGCACAGCCATGCTCTAGCAAGCAGAGCAAGTTGCATTTGACACCATGAGCATAGCTCTTTGCAAGGCTATCTAACCTATATGCTGTATTGACATAGCGGTCACTTAACTCTGCATCTTTTTAACTTTATGTGGAGCTAGTTAATCAACTCTGCTTGATAACATGGAGATTGTTAAAAAAAGTGTATCTGCATTTGAAACAATACCAACTCTGTACCTTCGGATGAATATGTTACTCACTACACCTCAGTTTCTTCATCTGAAAATGGGAATAATATCAGTTCATAGGATTATTGTGATGATCACTAAGCTAATACTGGCTACTATTTATAAAATGAAATAGTGCTTTTGGGATGAACTGGATGGATCTTGAGATGATTGTACTAAGTGAAATGTCAGGAAGTGTAAGATAATTATTGGATGGTTTTCTTTATTTGTGCAATATAAATAGCCAAAAAAACCAAGCTGGCAAAACACAGTAACAATAACTCTTAGGCTGAAAAAATGCAGCAGTTACCAGGGGGAAGAGGGTAGGGAGGTGAGGATGGGAGGGAGGCAATGGGATAGTGTATTGACATTGAATGAAGCTTTGGTGAAGGAGGAGTGAAGCATGTGCACATATTGAGGTGTGAAGCTGAACTCCCCAAATTATGTAATTGTATAACTGAAAAATATGATTCAGAAAAGGACGCTGGTCAAACACCTAGCACACACAGTACTTAGCATATAGTAATTGCTCAGTGAACATTATCACAGCTATCACAGTCACTATCAATATTAAGCATCCTTTAAGTCACAAGCACTTTTCTGGGCCCTAAGTAGATAAAATATGTATAATAAGATGTGATAATATCCATGAAGATTTATATGTTTTCAGTTGGGGGAACGAGGCATACACGCATGAATTTATATGAAAAGAAAATTACAAATAATAATTTGTGTTATGCATTTATGTATGCAATGACACATGAAACTAGAAAATAGAATAGTTTAAGATTAATTTTTATAAAATGCATATTAAAATTTCAAAGGAGAAAGAGTAAGGAAATAAGCTGAAATCATTAAAGAATTTAGAACATGAGTTTTGAAAATGGGATAAGCAAGAGAATCTCAGGGGGAAAAAAAAGAGCCAGAACAAGTAATTTTGTTCACACCAGCAATTCATAGAGATGAAAATAAACATGCAATTTCTACCTGTAATAATTACATTTTCATGCAGAAGCATAAGAGTCATTAGAATGTGGGTTAAAAATAATTGGATCTGGTCATTTTTTGGAGAATGAGCGCTGGAGAAATTCATCTGGTGTTAGAACTAAAAGATACAGAAAATCTTGAAAATTTGTTCATTTCCTATTTAATTGCAATGGCACAAATCTCTAACTAATTGACATGTTAAATACCCTGAATTGAGGCAACTCCTTTTGTCTATCTTTGGCCCTCTAATGAAGATACTACTGAATGTGCATGAAGAAAAAAATGCATGAATTTCTTCTCCAATTTTAAAATATGTCATAAACCTGGTCTATTGGCCCTGAATTCAGATCATTGAAAATCTAGACAAGATTAGAAATGAAAATCTTTTCCTCAACTCCCAGTGTTCTTTTTCAACAATAACAAATGTTGTTCCATTGCTTGCACTAGAGGGAAAAGCTGTAAATGGGGAACACTTAGAAAAACTCACAAATTTCATTTGTACTGACATAAAGGACACCCCTCCAAAATATTTATTAACAAGAAATCAGATTTCTCTTTTTTCTACATCAATCACTAATTTTTTTAAATTTAATTTTAATTTAGATCAGATTTCACTCTCTATTTTAAAAGTTGCCTGATCAGCACCTTTCTTGGCAAAAAAAAAAAAAAAAGACTGCTTTACTCCATGTGGGGCTTAACCTTTGTGTTCTTTCTGGAAATGAGGATGAAACTGCATTGCTGTTCATTCTTTTTGGCATGGTTTTCCTTATGATAATGGACACATATTTCTGAAAATGTTGAATTCGATATAGGGCATAATCTATATCCTTGGAATAAAGAACATCAAACTGACCCACAGAGAGACTAAAAGAAATATTGTGTCTTATATCAAGTAACTAAATTCAGAGAGATTTTTCTCAAAGAGCAAACTGGGGTAAGTGAAATTCAGCTTCGGATTTGCCAAGATATAGTGTCTATGATTAAAGTCAGAGACAAGTCTTCTTCTAACAAACTTGTGTTTGAATGGGTTTCCCATTCAATGACAAATATTAATTGCAATATTATACACTCTGATTTAACCATCCCTATGAAGGCTATGTACTTAGATGCTTCCTATCACATTTTAAATGCTCTCTTAAATATTCAAATTATATAATTATGCCTAATTATGCAATACATTGTATTTGAATACAAAAT
The DNA here is from genome assembly GCA_004024925.1 of Scalopus aquaticus. Taxonomy (NCBI): domain Eukaryota; kingdom Metazoa; phylum Chordata; class Mammalia; order Eulipotyphla; family Talpidae; genus Scalopus; species Scalopus aquaticus. The sequence goes on from PVIJ01005415.1 coordinate 50,410, forward strand.
CATAATACAGTTTGGCATCATTGTCATCTTACAGCATTTGCCTTATTATGCTGTGGCATTTTGAGTATTTTTGATCAAACAGTATAAATGGAACAGGTTTTGCATACTGAGAATCTTAAAACCCACTTTAAAGAGATTTACTATCAATGCATATTTTCTGTTCTGCTGGAAAAAATAAGAACTTTGTAGTGTGTATTATGAAATGTTAAATATTAATACTATTTAAAGTTAATGGTATGCCAAAGAAAATGGCTACTAATACATTATACAATTAAATGCCTATCATATTAGCTCATCTATTAACAAAATAAAATAGAATTAAACAGAAGGGTTCTGATTTGTCGTTTTTTAGCAAGGCTCACCCATGTGTAAAAGCTAAATTATTTATTCAGTTTTTAAACTGCTGGATACATCAGTTTGCAATTATTTGCATTATATCTGAATGCTCTTTCATGTGCCCCTGATACAAGAGGAGGAGTTTTCTCTTTCTGCATCATGGCATCTTTTTCTGTCTAGATGCCTCTATGAAACAGCAGTCAAAAAAACCTTACCTTGTGTGAAGAATGTGTAGAGTCAGAGGGAATTTCTGTACCTTGGAGTCACCAAAGATCTCAACACTACCTTCTCAGACCTTCTGCTGGACTGTATTTGTTCCCACATCTTAATACAGTTCTCGGGTACATAGTTCCACGTTATTATTCTAACCCTCCCAACATTCCCCTTTGCTATCCAAGGTTAGTTTCCTATTTCATACTCTTTTTCATGATTTTATATGTCTTCGTTCATAGACGCTTACATATCATGACATTCTTGATTTTGTGGATAATTTTTTTTTCTTTTCAGTGTTGGTAACTTAACATACCTTGAAAGCATGTGGTTTTTGCTCCTAAAACATTTCAAAGACGATATATTATGGAAAGCTAAGGGCATATGAGGCCCATTCTGTGCCCATGCAAGCTAGTTAATTTAACTGGAATGCAATTACACCTTTTCCAAACCTATCAATTACAGCAAAATCTGTATACATCATTTCTCCAACCAATTACTGCCTGCTTTTTAAAAAAGAGGGCTCCAAACATTGTGAAATTAATTCACTAGAGTTTTAAGCTTGTCTGAGGATGCCTGAAAGTAAAAGCATTGCTGAGTGATGCCTGACGTCCTGTCCACATCGTCACATTGATATGATGTTCATTAAGCTCACTGTAAAAGTTCACCCATTCAAGTAGAGAGCATCTTACTTCCAGACATAGTGTATCTGATTTCCTCAGGAGAGCATCCTCCTCCGCATATGGCTTTGTTTCAAGTAGTCCTTTCTATTTCCTTAGTAGTTGATTCAGGGATATGGGTTAGTGAACAAATTGGTCCACTTGTTGGAATAAGAGATTATTAATGAACTAGAAGCAGAGACAATATTGTCCCAGCCAATATTGCAGCCATGTGAAGCTTGAGAATGAAGCTAAGAGGGAAGAAGAGCTGAGGGATCAGGATAAACTATGTCCCAATGTAGCTGCTTAAGTCCCAAACTAAGGCATGCTTGAATTTTGATGATTTCATGAATTTTCCATGTACATAAAAATTTTTTTGGATTGGTTGTCTGTCCCTTGAAATCAAGTGTCCTAACTGATACACCTGTACTTTCTATTTACTAGTTTGTTTGCTTAATGGTGCAAGGTATTTAATTGCTGTATTCTTACATATGGAAAGCCAAATATGTCAATAAATGAAGAAGTTGAAATTTTATTACAGTTACCAGTGAAGGGGACTATATTTTAACTGATATAAAGAATGGGATGACAGCAAAGTCAACAAAAAACTTAAATTGAATATTGAGATCTGATACAGATGGTGGGTTTCACCTGTATTTTTTTTCAAGGTCTGTTGAAAAATTTGTCTTAGTGAAAATAAGTCTTATCAAACTGAGCGCACTATATATGAAGTTAAATGGGAAGACTCTGGTTAGACATATTATTTTAGTTTTCCTCTGTTTAAGGTGATTTGTTTTTATCTCCCAGTTGGGGAGGTTAGTTCTATCTATAGTTATATGACAGCTGTATAGATAGGAAGGTGTTGTATATGGTCATCATCTGAAGTCATTAGCAGGGATGGGGAATTTCCAATAGAGAATATTTTGTTCTTCCTGTCATCCCAATAGTAGTCTACTCAATAATGTATAAGGTACAAGAGTCAACTAAAATAGTCTAATTGATACCTTACATGAAGGTATTAAGTTAGTGTATAAAACAGAGTTGGTCTTGGTAAAATTGTTAATATGAATTTTTCATCTAAGCCATTGTTAGCATTAAAGGGGGTGTGCCTGTGTGTGTGTGTCTGTGTGTGTGTGAACGTGTGTGTGTGTGTGTGTGTGTGTAAGCTTCCTAGGACTTCTCCTGGGTTCTCCATTCTTTATCATATAACTCCCATTCTTCACACACTTCTAAATTTTTCTTTTATTTGTTGCATTTTCTGGGACTTAGAATAGGTTCTATGCTATCTTGAATGATAAAGTTTTGTATTTTTATATTTTTACTGTGTGTGAACCTCTTATGATATTTGCATTCTAATAGTACAATTTTATTAATACAATACTGTAACCTAAAAGCAGAAAATATGTGGCATGCATATTGAGTATCTTTTTTTTTTTTTATTAAACAAGGTCTATGCCCTATATCATAAATAGATCACAAAATTCATTTTTTTTTTATTTAGGGTAAGGCTTCAGTTTCCTTCTTAACATAACCATGTAAGCAGCCACTAATAATCAACTGTATTTGGTATAAAAGGTGAAATCCTTAGCCTTTCTTCCCTTACCCTGATGAATTGCCTTTCTAATTGTGGCATTCTAGGCACAGTGAGATGGTGGGCAATTATTTTGTATATGAGGCTTTCCTTCATTGTCACATAAGCATCCACCTACACTGCCATCAAATCAGGTTAGTCTGTGATTATTTTAAACATAGTTAAATAAGAGATTAAGATTTGGGTGTTACTGAACAGTGCTTTTTATATTGTCATTTGAATATGGATGTACTCAGTGACCTAAGTGAATTTATATTCCACCTCCTCCAGTTTAGATTATTTATAAAATAATTCAGGGCACTCCTTTGTCAAGATAACACATTCCATCTAGAGAAGGCTAAATCAAGTACTCCAGTCCCTGCTTACTTTTTCCTTTCCCTTGCCCCCAGAATAAGACTATTCATATGGAAAACAAAATGCAGGCACTATTAGAACAGTATCATCTCTTATTTACTTCACAAAACAGAATACAATATGGGTTGCTGTGAAATACAAATGAACTGTAATCCTCATCAGGTTTGGAAATAATGGATTCAGGCTAACATTTCCAGAAGAAATATGAAGGCAGTATTCTAAATTTCCTATTCTTTCCCAAATGAGTTTGCACAAAATGTGTCGCTAAGAAGAGTAATGTGCCCATCACATAGTGAAATTTCCCACTTGCAAAATGAAAATGAAAAGTCTGCATTTTAGGATGGCGTATTTAAACACATGCACCATGCTGTTCATACAGTAGGGAAAAGAAAGCTCCCCCTACTGGAGCATAAAAAAGCCTCATCTCGTTCCTGCACCCCATGGTTCCGTCAAACGCAGGAAGGCATAGAAACATACAGTCTTCCCATTATCCTGCTAGAATCCTGGTTTTCTCATCAAAACATTACATTTTCCTCATTTCAGTTAATTAAAGGACAGCTGGACATTTTGTTATTGCACCAGTCTCAGCTCTGTCTAGTTGAAATGGGGCATGTAAAGGTCTTGGTCCCAAATGGCCTTAAAATCCATGACTCTAGTAGAGAATTTTAAAAAGGAAAATCTTTAAAGTTTGCATAGATGTGTGCCTGCCTATGGCTTCCACATACATACACAGAGAGAGTGAAACTCATATGAAGTTGAGATGAAACTCCACCTCTATCTCCATCTCTGTCTGTATCTCTATAGACAGAGACAGAGAGAAAACACAGACACACACACCACACTACACATGTTATACACACTTTAGAGGTTATTTTCTTCTTTTCCATATAGGAGGTATAAAAAAATCATGTGATGGTTGTTAATGGTTTGATGTTAGCTTTTTTGGCAATTCTCTAGACATATGAAACATAAGATCTATCTATTTCACTCTGTAAGTGCAAAAAACTAAAGCAAATGTGAGAAGTTTAGAGACATAACCAAATCATAAATACAATTTTCCCATGACATATATGATATGACATGTTTTGTCAAGAGAGCAAAGAATCCTTTATATCTTTATACCAAAAAGGATTCTACTGCTAATTTTCAAATGATCTTCTAAGTTTTCATAGTTGAAGGACTTGCCGTCTACAGAAAAACAAACAGGCTTGGGGCATGGTCCGGGGTGTGGGGAGGGACATGAAGCATAATTCCCATATTTTTTCATGGTTTGAGCATTACTTATATTAGACACTTTGGGTATACTCCCCTTTCATCAGAATCAGGGGGCAGCCTTTATCTGCAGAGAGATAACAGACACTTGGACCAATTCTTGCCTTTGAAATAGGTTCAATTATAGTTCACCATTTTCAAGGCAAGGCCCATACTTTCATTTTTTGATAAATATAAGACCTCGGGATTGTTATTTCTTCAGAATCAGCAAATAAATAATGTATTCCAGCTCTTTCTCTCTATGGAACTACTACACAAATGACCTGCTTCTATAGCAGCTCTAGACTCAACGACAAGATTTCTGGAGGTTAAGCACTGAAAATTTGGTTACCAAGGTTCCCACTTCTCAAAAACCTCAGACCATTATACTCCAAGTTGCTTTGAAAAATATGCTGATTAGATTTTTGACCAGATGATTTCAAAGTGTAAAGTGTGTGTGAGTGTGCATGTGGGGGGTGTTTACATGCACACGTGTATAGTAGTAGAAGCACAGATCATGCATAGATGATGTTCTTTGTCTTTTTTTTTGTCTCCTTTAATAGGTCCAGATATAATCACTTTCTGAAAAAGATGTTTTGGCAAAGCCATACAGATTAAAAGCCATTCTTGGTTAGAACCTCCTCTGTTCTTCACATTTTCAAGAAAATAATACAGTCACACACTGAAAATAATCCAATTTTTTTCCTCCTCTCAATCCTGATCTATTAGACATAAAATGTAAGAGAATTTTTTTAAAGAAATGAACAAAATATGATTATGATCCACACTGATTGGGGGAAATACATAAATCAAAGATTTGTTACTCATTTGAAACAACTATGATTGGGTTACCTCTTATAAAAGAAGAGTGCACCTCTAAACACACTATACTAGGTATGTTGGAACCCATAAAATTTCCAATTACTGCTTCAGAATTTATTGTGCACATATGGAAAATAATACTTGTAAAACAGAAAGGGGTTTGTGCCTTGTGCTGTCAATACTGTGAAGGATGGGGTGATTATAAAGCAAATTAACAATACTTTTAAATGTGCATTCACTTATCTTTCCAATTAAATCCTTGTTAAACAACTGCACAGACAGTAATGGCGCTTCTGCAAAGCACTGATCAAGACAGTTTTATTGTAATTTTTACTCTGTAACAATTAATCAAGTAGGCATTTTCTTTATTATTAAATTATTTAGTTAATAAATATTCTCAATTGGCTAACATATTTGTAGTTTACATGTTATTTCTGATTTTCCTACAGTGGAACATATTTGGGAGTATTTCCATTTTCAAGCAGAGGGACCATTAAGGAATGTGATTTTATAAATGTCTTTTCTCTAGAAGAATAACTGTGAACAAGGGAAGTCCTTGAAACTTTAAACCTTTCAAAAACCCTATTTCAACCATTTTGTTTTGTAAGGTATGCAAACACATTGCTTTCAGCAGATAAGAAATGAGAGGTTTTGCTTTAAGGCATCTTTCTGTTGGTGTAAGCATTAAAATTAGCATTTTAAAAGTTCATTAATAGCAGTTACAGACTTTTGAGACATGAAGCTGCACTGTAGTTAGCATTTCCTTTTCTTATCCCAGTGAAATGAAAACTACCTGAATAGTGTTTCTTTTATAAATACACAAAGTGGTATAACGTAAGTATCTGTAAGTATTTTTTCCATCTTTGAATTTCCACTTTTGTAATTTGGAGATTTGAATTTATTTAGCTAGTCTGTTTTACTTCTAACGTGATTTAAATGGCTCTCTTTACAGCCTTTTTTGTTTGTTTTATTTTGTAACTTTTAAAATGTTTAATTAGGAGGAATTTCTCTGTAACTGGATTAGTAGGGAGGGCAATGATCTCAGAAATTACATCTGGCTTTAGGATCCAGGAGGGCTATATTAATTTGGAAGTAAGAATAAATATACAAGAGATACAAATTTTTTTGAGTCATAAAAAGAAAACTCTAGGCAAGGCTGGTTTTATAATGGTCTAAGGGATGTGATTTAACATAAGTCAACATTACTTATTGAAAATAATTTATGTTGAAACCTTATATTCTTACTGTTGGCCTGAGTATAGGAGGCCTCTTCCATTTTGCTTTCCAGGAGTAATAGAGAGGCTGAACTAGCATATTCAGATTAATAGACTGTCACCTTGGGAATTCTGAGCAGGCTCTTGGAAGGTGAGATTGACAAAGTTCACCAGAGGAAGAGGGGAATAAGGAATGGTGAAAATGGGTTTTGGTAGGTATGACTGAAGAATGTGGGCTCACCAACACTCAATATCTTTTTAAAAAAGATTTATATTTATTTATTTATGCACACAAGAACTAGGGCATAGGCCAGTGGTGCGGGTGGTGAGAGGATTCACCAGAGACAGAGTGGGGAGCAGAACAGGCAGATCCACTGCAATACACTGCTGAGGGGAGCAGCAGGTGAGACAGAGAGGTCTGGGGCTCCCAGGATCGAACTCATGCCACAGTGACTGGCAATAGCTTGATAGTGCTGAGACTTTAACCCCTGAACCAGCAGGGAGGCCTCCAAGAATCAATATCTTGAAGGCCTAAAGGATGAGGGCAGGATGACCAAAAGGCTCTGTCCATACAATTGGCCCCTCTATGATTCAACTGATGATTGACTCCAGTGTCCAGGCCGACTGGTCTCTGGGAGTAGAAGTGTAATGCCAGTGCTGAACTGTACACTTCTCCTGGTTGGGTATTTGGCAAGCAAACCTAAGAGGTTCTGGCTGGTACAACCGTCTTTATTGAGGATTGATAATGCCGTTGGCACATGATGTCAAATAGGGTCTCCAGAGGCAAGTATGAAGCACATCTCACCTTCCACTATCTAACAGTTGGCAATGGAGAGAGATGCTATCAGAAACAGACTAAAGCCAGTGCTGAAACACAGGTGCAAAATGCCACGGTAGTATAGTGGAAGAAGCAGTCAATTTTCACTGGGATTAATCCCAGGAATCAAGGAGGTGAGTTTATCAGTCAGCAAAACAAATGATGCTGTCTGTATCTCTTGTTTGCAAAGAGATCTGCTGTTCCTTCCATTGGGACCAATCAAATAACATATATACTATAGTCTATGATGGGGGATGAGGGGATTGAATTTCTATGTCCTGAGCAAAGAAAGGTGAGTGAACCCGTCCCTCCCCCTAGATTGTTAGTATGTGAAAGGAACACATTAACAAAAAAGGGAGACCAGGGCACTAGCTCAGGAAAAAAAGGTACGAGGGAGGGCGGAGACCACAAAAAGACAAATAATCTGGAGAAATGTAAAAGATGAGGAGATGGCGAAACGGCAAGAAAGAATTAAGCAAAAATTTAAGCAAAATTATTCCAGTGGGCTTTTTAGAATCTCACAAGCATTATGTTAAGTAGACTATTGGGCACTCTGCTTGCCCCAAGAGCCTCCAAGATTGAGAACAGGCATTAGAAGAGCACAGCTAGGTTTTAAATCCAGCTCGTCGCTAGATTACCATGAGACACATAGTGCCTTCTCAAAGTGTCAGCAGAATGAACAAATGCAACTTTCAGCAATTCATTTAAATGCATAGGGACTTTTGTTCATCTATAAAATGGATAGCTTTCTTATAAAGATCCAATGAGACAGCATTTAAAAGTGCTTTAGAGAACTCAAGTACTGACAGTCTTGTGGCATGTTCTAAGGAGTAAAATATTCTCTTAAAGAGGATTTGCCTAATTCTTTAAAATAAAAACACATGTGTCTTCACCTATTTCAAAAGAAATATGTGTCAATTGTAAGTAATTTGCAAACAGTTTAGGAAAAAATAATCTCAACAGAAATCACCAGTACCTAGTCATTTTTTTCCCCTAGAACATAGCTCAGGAATACACAGTGAAATCGTCCATTTAAGACTGATATATCTAACATGAGTAAAATGTCTTGCCTTCTTTTTAAAGGTAATGACCCAACTCCACCACTAATCAATACATTAATTAAAATGTGTAGAGATTCTATCAGGTGTAATACGGTCTTGCAGGTGAAATCGGACAGACAAAAGATATGAGCTCTGCTTTTAAGAAGTGTTTAGTGTGTCGAGGAGATAAGAAAAGCACATAAATTTTGCTAATGATAAATGACAACATATACAATATATGAGATTTTATGAATTGAGTAGCTGAAACTGCAAGCATAGGATTTAAAGGGAACTGCAATTCCTGTGGATTAGGGTGGCCCAGGGAAATTTTGAGATATTTAAATAATCAAAGGAAGACATAAGATACTCTTTCCTTAAAAAAGAAACCATATGTCTCATTATAATGCAATAGAGGTCTCTGTTAATTTGGTTGTGAGGAACATATTTTGATATAACTTCCATTTCTCTATGGTGCAGCATCTTCCAGTGTAACAAATTCATTATTTCATATGATTGACATCTCAAGAGAACAGATTGTCTTGCCTTAAAGATAAGGAAGTTGCCCTGGGAAGGTTAAATGACTTGGACAAGATGACACGGCTACTAAGAGGTAATATGGAAACTGACCCAATTTTTCTAACTCATTACAACTTATTGACTATAGGAAATGGTTTAAAATAGAAAATGAGGCATCTTGGAATATGGAGTTTACCTGGCATCAATCAGCCACCATTATTATATTTAGCTGAACTATTATATCAACCTCCTAACTGGCCCTTGTTCTTACTTTTGCCCTCTATAATTATTATCTGATAGAATGATTTAAAAACAAATAAATAAATAAATAAATGAGACCATTTCCTGATTATCAACCCTCTCCACCCCAGTGACTTAGATAAAAAACCAAAACTGCTTATTTTGATTGCCCAGGGCCTCGCTGGACTGGCTTCCCCACCTATGTTCTGATATCAGTCTTGGTTCCTCAGCCTCCCTCTGCCTGCTCTGCTTTCCTCAAAGACTTTCCCAGACATTCCAACTGAGACCACCCCTTCCATCCTAGCATGTCACTATCTTGATCTTGTAATGAACAAGAATTGTGCATATTTGCTTATTATGTATCTTTTGAGACCAAAATGAACACGCCATCAGAGCCTGTTTCTTCTAGTACCAGAAGACAGTCTCATTTATAGGAGGTTTTCAATAAATATTTTTTGAATGAATACATTTCCACTTGAAGTTTGTCTTAGACAAATTAAAATCTTATTTTAGTACTTAAGCTAGTTTAATTTTTTCCTGATTCTTCTCATATATTGGGGGTATGACAAAATTAGGACAGTCACTTGCAGCTTCAGCCAGAGTTCTGATATGGGCCTGGGGGGGCTTTGGCAACAAGCAATGTCACTGAAATGGCTCCTACTCTGGAATTCCACATACATAGTTGATAGACCGAATGTGGGCTCAGTCCCACCTGGGTTTGGGAGTCATCCATTGCTTAGGAAATCTTTCTTGGCCAAAGAGCCTGGTTGTTAGGGCTGCATCTGGCCATATAGCTTCATAGTTCCTTCTTTTCACCAAATCTTTCTTATGTGGTCCATGTCAGACAGTCAGATCATGAATTTAGTGGAAGTGGGAGATGGAGGGAAGGAGTGGTATATGATTTTTTAGATTGTAAGGCTGAGATGTTTGAGCTCTAAAATTTTATTTCTTTGGACTGTATTTTTTCCTGGTTTTAAAGCTCAAGTTTGCTTTTTGATCAGTGGCTAGCCACCAGTGGTGACCCAAGATTATTCATTAATTCTCTTGCCGAGTTCATTCATAATGAACAAGTATTTATGTGAAAGCTATTGTGTGCCAGGTGCAAAAAGAACTGAGGAGACTGAATTGATCTAAAATAGGCAAGGTCTTGAGGCTCCCTGGTGGCACAGTGGTTACGCCCTGTGCTGTGGAGCTGTGGGCAGCGGAGACGCCAGTTTGATGCCGGGCCGGGGAGATTCCCACATGGCACGACAGACCTTTCCCGACTCTCCCGCTGCTCCCCTGAGCAGTGTGTTTCTGTCGATCTGCCTGTTCTGCTCCCCACTCTGTTTCTGATGAACCTTCTCGCCACCCCACGCCTCTGGCCTGTATCCCAGCTTGTATGCATAAATAAATAAATCTTTAAAAAAAATAAAACAGGCAAGGTCTTGCTCACACAGATCAACGGTGTAGGGAGGCAGGCAGGCACTGAAGCGACAAATAAAGAAGGTAGTTTTTTTCAGATAGCACGTGATTGAAGGAAAGAAAACTAGATATTGGGATGGAAACTGGTTGGGTGGTGAGGGTAAGAGCTCATTTCCTATGTAACTGCTGAGGAAAGCCTTGTTGAGATGTTTACTTGAGTGCTGGAAGGAGTGAGTCTTGTGAAAAGCTCATTTCAGGTAGGCAGGAACAAAAGCCAAAACTCTGGGAAGGAAATTAACTTGATGTATTTGAGGAAAGAAGGAAGCTGGAGAGGTTGGAATTAATGAAAATGGCAAGATCAGAGTTAAAAAGGAATCAGAAACTGTGAAGTCTTAGTAATTACTCACTAAATTACACTGAATAAATCACCAGTGGTCTTAGCTATTGAAATAGAATATCCATACCAATACAGGATGTAAATGAATGAGAATGTCACTTGTTGGATTTGTTGTATTTCCAGCATGTTGCCTGACATAGTTAGGGCTTTTGAAGTATCTGTCAATGAATGAATGACATCCAAGTCAAAGTCTTATTTTATGGAGGTGAGCTCTCAGGTCCACATCAATTCTGATGTCCTGAGGCCCTCAGAAAGGAGGAAAGCTAACAGGGATACCTGCCACTGCTTTTCCAGGAACCCATGAATGTATAGGTTTAAAAGAATGAGTTCTGGAGTCTTAGGTGACATGAAGTCATTCAAATCATTGCTTGAACCTTATTTCAATCCCCACACTTAAAAGCTTTGGATGTACTTCATGGCGTGCTTGGGAACCTAGAAAAATTTCTAATCCTGTACATGTTATTTTTCCTTATCAGAAAAGCTATGGAATGATGATAATACTTCTTTTCTATAGCACACTTTTGTTCGGAACTGTTTCTAAAGTACAAGAAGCACCTTGGAAAAGAGGTGCTATATAAATACAGGTGAGTCACTGACTGTGATTATCAACAAGGATTTCCTGTGACCAGTCATATCCAATATTTTGGAGATTCAAGATGGCAAGCTGAGTTCTGCCACTAATCCCAGTATCATCCCTGACATGCCCAATTGCTAATAATACACTTCAAAAAGAAAGCAGCTTTGTCTCCTCCTCCAGCTTTGTCTTTTGAGGCAAAGAATGGGGATACGGGATTTTTTTAGTCTTTATTCCTGGCTCATGATTCTAAAATTAAGCACTAAGTTATAGGACTATGGAAAGTGTAATATAAAGTTTATATTGAATTTTCTTTCCTGGGATATTCCAAAAGTGGAAGTTACACAAGGGAACAATGAGATCATCTGATATCAAGTTGCTTTGTATGAGAAGTTCATCATTCTCTCAGTTTATTTTTTTAGGAACAAATCTTTGTCTTGTCTATACAAAATACTGGTCATCTTGCTACATTGGGACACAAGATGATCAGCTTTCCTGCTCTAAATGAGGCCAACAGGCAACCAAATATTATTTAATAAAAGGATATTTTAAAATGAATTTTTCTCTTATAAAGTGTCCCACAGGTTGAAAATCAGGACAGTGTAGTATTATAAGTAATTATTGGATCTTTGATGTTAAAAAAAAAAAACACAAAAAAACCTCTCTTTGCCCTTTATCCCCATCCCCATGGTAAATTGAATCCAACCAACAATACATTTTTTGGCATAAGTTTAAAATAGGTCCACTTTTTAGTTTCATATTAATTTTATGACCTTAGAAAAGTTCCTTAATCTTTCTGAACTCTGGTTTTCTAGTGCGAATTATGCAGATAATAAAGTGTATCTACCTTGCCAAACTTAAGGTGAGTCAGGGATAGTTCTACCCTGCATACTGTCTTTTAATGGATTCTCAATTAAATGCTCTCATAAGTATCAACACCACTCTGTTACATTTTAAAAATATTATTTACTCTTCATCTTTGTTAGCAAATTTTTATGTAAAACACCTTTTTCATATATCCTGTTATTTACATTAAAACAGGGTTACAGTTTCAAAAAAAGTCAGTAATCTTAATTACACTAATAATATACATGTTACATGTTTTTTTAAAGTTATACTCCAAGTCATGATTCAGAATAATAGAAGTAGGCATTATAACATCAATCAACAGGAAAAAAGAAAAGCTCTCATCACAAGAAAATTTGTTAAGTAAAAAGGAAGACTTCGTCTTTTTCTGTTTTCCTCTAACATAAACCTCATAGGTCATGTGCTTTACATGTCCTTACATCACTAGGTAATCTGACTAAAACTATCTGGATATTGTCCAGAAATTACCAAAGCTGCTATGTACTTGAGTTACCTAGGGAGATTTACTTTAAAACATATACTTGTACCTTGAGCCCCAGACTTTTCACATCAGAGTTTCTATGACTGGTTCCAAGAATGTTTATTTTTGAAAACCCTACCACTTCATTCTTGTGGCAGACAGACCATAAGATTATCTCCTCCTTCTTGTGTTCCTACTTCGTGAAGTCTGTTTCCCTCGGCTATGGGTATAAACTGAGACTTGCTACTAACCAACAGAATGCAGCAAAGATGATAGCATGTAAATTTCATGATTATCTGAAGTATGATTATAAATTCTGCCTTTGCTGTTAGTTTCTTGCCCTTGCTGCTTTGATGAAGCAAGCTGCCATGGTGTGACATGTCCTGTGGAGATGTTCACAGGTCTCTGGTCAACAGCCAGTGATGTTGAGGCCTCACAAAGAACTAAGTCCTGACAACAATCATGTGCACTTGGAAGAAAACCTTTCCCTATATTAAAGCTCCAGATGAGGACACACCTCTGGCAACACATTGACTGCAGATTTACAGAGGATTCAGGCAATTCACCCCCAGACTTCTGATCCACAAAACTAGGAGATAACAAATGTATGTTGCTTAAAAAACCAAGTTGGTGGCAACATGTTACAAAGCAACAGATAACCAATAAAATTCTGAGATGTAGTCAGAACTGGAAACCAGTGCTTTCAGAACAGTTGTAACAGCATAAGCTTGGTGGATTTTCCCAGTGATTTTTATTAACTTAATCAATATTCATTGATTCTGATGGTGATGATGATGATTTATGGTGATGATAGACTTTTTATAAATATCCTTGAGGGTTTCCTTGGGGAGTAGTAGTTTCAAAACTCTGACTAACTTTTGGACTGTTCTAACTTTTGGTCTGTGTCAAATCTACATGGACAAGCCACCGCCTAAAATCTCAGTAGATTTCATTCAGTCTTTCCAAGTGAACATGAGGCTATTGTTTTGCAATCTGGAACCTCCCAAAAGTCTATTGATAGAGTAAAACTTCATTTCTCCTTTGTGTCTCGGAATACAAAAGACATGAATTTGGCTAGTAATGAAGTGAATCTTTGAAAGCAGGGAATCTCCAAAGCTTTCTGATATTTGTTTTTTTTTCCCAGAAAAACAACCTTATTATCGTTACAGAAAATTCAGTCATTTGAAGGCCAAACACTATATCTGATTATTAATATTTGGTATCATGCTATTAAAAAAATCTAATATTGATCTAATTTTATCCATGGCATATTAAAGTTAATGCTACTTAGCATCTGGTTGATTCAGAGTTTTTAAAGTCCTCACAATCTCATTATTACCCCCATTTTGAAAATGAAGAGATTGCAGTTTGAAGGGGTTAAAGTGGTTTCTAGACTATCAAGTAACTCAGAATCAAGATAAGGAGGCAGTTGCTTCAATTCTTATCAGATGCTTTCTCTTTATCAAATGGTCTCCACCTTTAATTGTTTCACTACCAAATTAGGTCAGCTCCTTATCACTTGCTATGCAAATTATGAATTATGATTTACAATAAGGGTAAGCTATAATTTTGTGTTAAAATAAATAGCTGGTCTCAGTGTGCATCAGAGACTAGAGTTATTCATAACTTGTAAGAATATTATGTATTAACTAAAAACTACCGATGGGTGTGAATGTGAAGAGCTTATTGTTTTGATCTCTGTGTTCAGCATTATTTACTAATGACAATACACTTTTTTAACCAGCGAGAAAGCAATACAATTTTTGCCATCAATAATCTTTGAGCCCCCTGATTCAATGTATCTGAAAAATGAAGTCTAAGAAAGTTTCTAGGGCCTCCCTGGTGGCGCAGCGGTTAAGCGCTGCGCTGTGGAGCTGTTGGCAGCAGCGATGCGAGTTCGACGCCCGGCCGGGGAGAATCCCATATGGTGCGGCAGACCTCTCCTGCCTCGCCCTCTGCTCCCCTCAGCAGTATATTTCTGATCTGCCTGTTCTGCTCCCCACTCTGTCTCTGGTGAACCCTCTCGCCGCCCCACGCCTCTGGCCTGTACCCCAACTTGTATGTATAAATAAAAAATAAATCTTTAAAAAAAAAAAAAAAGAAAGTTTCTAAACCTGAATAATGTTAAAGTTTGGCCCTTTTATGATCAAGTGATCTTTTCAGCTTAAATGGGAAAAATAAATCATTGTTAAAAGATAATCTTGTCACATGGAAGCCAGAAAGGTGCAACATCAATGATTCGACTTACAAAAAAACCGCCTTATGGAATGGAATAAAGCAAATAACACAGTTGGTTTTGTTGTTGCTGTGCTTGGTGGTGAGAGCAAAGTAAGCTTAAGGAAATACCTTGTTTTAAAAGTAATAAGAGGACAATATAAACTCAATTAATAGAAAAATAAATGGGCTTGATACAGGAGCTATTTTATAAGGACAGATCTAGAAGTTTTGAAATCCTGTCCAGGTCATATTCTGTTTCAAACAATTGTTTATTTAATGATGATGCAGCTGCCAATTGTTCACATTCCTTCTCTCTCTCCTCATTTTTTATTCAATTTTTGATCCTGCAAATAATATGAAAAGCACAGGGATAGCTGCTAAAGTTAATGCTTTGCTGTGCTTTGTTGTACAAGTCTATGTAACAGTAATTTAGATATAGTTGGTAACACAAAATTGTTTCTCTAATAGTTTATTTTCAGTGGAACTTATTCTTTGCATGTCCAAAATAAGCAAATTCATCTCTTTAAGCCAATATTTAATTTGGATTATTATGCCAATAAGATTTGGGTGAAGAAAGATATGCAAAGTGCAAGACTGTAAATTAATGGGAAAAAAACTATCTTCTGTTAAATCACACACACTCATATGCACACACACACACAAGCACACCCACATACCCAATTAAGATTCTTGGCCACATAGATTTATGGCATTTATATATTTTGTTCTTCTGAGTGAGAAAAATGAAGGAGGGTGTCCCTAAGAATCTTCCTTAATTTTTTTTTATATATATGGAAAAGATGTATAAAATTCTGGTAAGAAGTAACTTCCTTGAGTTAAGAGAAATGGTTTGAGGGAATATCTGGTACGTGGACTGAGAAATACCCCGGTGGGGCCTCCTTGGTGGCACAGCAGTTAAGCCTTGTGGCGCTGTCGGCAGCGGCAAAGCAAGTTCGACACTCGGCTGGGGAGATTCCCACTTGGCGTGGCAGACCTCTCCTGCCTCACCCGCTGCTCCCCTCAGCTGTGTATTTCTGTCGATCTGCCTGTTCTGCTCCCCACTCTGTCACTGGTGAACCCTCTCGCTGCCCCACGCCTCTGGCCTGTACCCCAGCTTGTATGCATAAATAAATCAATGTTAAAAAAAAAATACCCCGGAGGAAAATTCCCAGTAAGTTCTTCCTGCAGTGTTTCACAGCTCTCTCATTGGCTTGTGAAGTTGGGAAGTTTAAGAGCTGACATTTTCCAAAAGGGATAACAGTCTTTCTTATCCCTTTTTTAAAGGGTGAAAGAGAATGTCTAAGAAATAGCACTGAGAGTCTGAACAAAATTTGGAGTTTGGACAAAGGCCTAGAAGGGCAGCTCAAACCAGAGTGCTGATGTTAGGATGGGGAATTCAGCCTGGTGGGATTTCCAACACCACTGTCAAAAGTTCTCAAGACAGTTACGCAGCCTCCTCCATGCTGAAATCTGTCCTTTGCAAAAGTAGCCCCTCAAGAAAACCATCAGGTCACAGATCATTCCGAAGAATCAACGCAGTGTCACAGGCTGATGACAGGTTGACATCTAAGGTCATGGACCAGCTTTCTTTGGGGGATGCCTTATAGAGTGGAAGAGTTGCATCAGCAAAATGTCACTGAAAGCTGTCACCAAATGCAACAGGGCAGAGCACTATTCACTAATGCATGATAGCTCAGTAAATCAAGAATCCTCGGTGCCTTTCCTGAAGGCTGTAACACAATACAGTGTTAAAGTAGTATCCTGGTCCAAACATAGATACATAATGTCCTGCAGAGAGTGGCAGTGCCAGTCTTCTTCATAGCTGTGATGCTTGGCTTTTTCCCAGGCATCACTATTCCTTGAATAGTTCAGTTAAACTCTGTGACAGGCCAGTATTTATCACTTACTAGTACCAGAAAGCAGAGTGCAATAAGAAAGTCAAAACCAAGTGCTTGAAGTATAAAAAGACTAAGCTCCACATATATAAGGAGAAAAACCAAGAATGAGTGAATGGGAAATGCTGAATCACAGCAGTGCTTTTCAGTATAGTGTTTGAGTCAAAGAGACCTGCCGTCTAGTGCTAGGTCCCTCATGTGCTTCCTGTGTGACCTTAGGACATTATTTAACATCTCTGAGTCTCAGTCTCCTTATCTCTGAAATGGGAGCAACATCAGCTCCTCTTCCAAGAGATGGTGGAAATAACAAATAAATTATATAAGTAAAGCACTTACTAGCGTGCTTGACATATAATAAATTAGGAAAATATGCTAGCTACTTTTATAATAATTATTCTCATCATTTTTACTAGTTATAATTGGGAAATACTTTTCAAAAGTGATCACTTTGAATTTAACTTGTATGCCATCTGATCTGGAAGTATAATAAGGGTATCTAATTCCTACTGATTTAGTGAGTCAAACAGAAAACCAAAACAAATTGAATCATTCAACTGGTGTATTTAGAATTGCTGATGATTATAGCATTCAAGAAAGTTAGTGAAATACATAAATTGCAATTGAACTGTTCTTGAAAATCCCCCAAATCAGTTTTCGTTTGTCTATCCTAATGGTGGGTGGGGCTTGTTCATTTAAAAAATGTATATTTAGAGTCTTCTGAAAAGGAATCATTGTAGAATTTGAACAACAAGGAGATAAAAGGTGTTAATACAAATAGAGTATGCTCAAATCATTTATTTTCTTCTTTGAATACAAAAAGAATGCATTGCATTCACACACGATTTTATGCTTTTTCAGAGTCATCACTGTATGGAGATTTCATTGTGTGTACATGTGCGTGTACACACACACACACACACACACACACATGTACACACACAGAGAGGCCACATTGAATACACTGTTTCCAGCAGCCCAGCAGTGATGCTCTTGTAAGTCAGCTCTGCGGTCAGGGATGTAGACAGAGGGGAAGGTATGGTGGGAGCACCAATGTTATGCTCCATTCCAGACATTTTGCTAATCTGATTAGCAAAATTTGAGAGATTATATACACATTTCTTTTATAATCTAATTAAAAAATAAATTTCACGACAAAACTTGGACAAAATTACCAGTACCGAAGGTCCCATGTAGCATCATTTCTGTCACGTGTGTCATATTCTGGCTGTGCTACAGACCAGGGAGACAGTTTACTGACAATTATCTGTTCCCAGATTCCAACTCAGGCCTCTGTCCAGCTTTACATTGTCAACTCCTACAGTCACTCTTATGCAGCATTGGAGGAGGCTGAAGTTTGGATTGCAAAAGACAAGATGGACAGATTTCATATTTTCCTTGCAGATTTTTTTTTTTCCTTTTCAAACTGCTGAGCATAATTTTTTTTAAAGCAGGAAATGCAACTAGTGTTTGTTTCTAGCATGGCTTCTGTTTTGAAATTTCTTCTTTGTAGAAGAAATGTGTTGCCCAGCTGTCTAGAATCCCAATCAGGATATGGTTTCAGCATGAAAAATATTACAAGAATGATTTTAGCTGGTTGTAAACAGAAGTGAAAATGAGGCTGGGGTATTTTATCCTTTTTTTTTTTTTAATCCACAGAGGGGGCACTTTCATTCAATCCAACAGGGCCCTTGAGAATAAATGATATAAAATAGTTCTCTATTTTTTTTCCCAGAAAGGAAAGTAATTGTAAAAGACAAGGGGTAACATTAGTGAGCAGACAGAGGTGTGGAGATTCTCATTTACAGAAATTCTCAGAAATAAGAATTATGTGTTGACTGACTAAAAGTACTATAAACAATACTTAAAAGGATGGTCTGTCCCAAACTAAACTGCTGGGGAGTTCAATGTTTCACAGTATTAATACTTCATCTATCTAACACATGCACACACGCACACACACACAAGCACACACGTACACACATTATTCAATAAATAGTAATTAAGAAATCTCAGTGTAGGCCTCAGGACTACCTCTGGCTAATGGGAGAAGGCTCAAGGATAAATCAAGTCCTACCTAAATATATAGAGATTTGTGGAAAAGACAGGCATTTCAACCAGTATCCTGTTCTTTTTATTCCAAGATTTATAAATTTTAATGTTTCTGGAAGAATAGAGAAGAGAGAAGAGGATATCAATATCAATATTAAAAGAATAGCATGCCCTTATCCTAATCCATGAGGTATTTTGAGGCCTCTGGTGGATATCTGAAACTTTGGAAAGTAAGGGACTCTATATATGCTGTTTTTCCCTATACACAGATATCTATGATAAAGTTTAATTTATAAATTAGAAATAGTAAGAAATTAAGAATGGTAAGTAATAATAAAAGAGGACAACTACTAATACATTGTTAAAAGTTATTGAAAACAATGTGGTCTTTCTCTGTCTGAAATATTGTATATAATATTTTCAGACCTCTGTTGGTAGCAGATAACAGCAATGGAGATAAGTGAAACTATGGATAAGCTGGGACTACTGTATATACAAAGACTTGAAGAAATACAAACACGGAAGTACATTTAGGAATGCATTGTGAAATACATTCGGAATATTCAAAGCTAGCTAGAAGGTAGGTGGGAAGCCAGATTATGAAGACTTTGTATAAATTCTGATGGTAATTAAATGCCATTGACTTTAAGTGAAAGGAAAACTTACATGTATTGAGCTACCAGGGATTTGTCATAGTCTAACAGAATGGAATGTGTTATTTCATTTAATTCTTATAAATGGTTCCAAGGTATTTGTACCTTGTTTTCACTAATAAGAAACAAAGCACATAGAAGTTAGATAAAAATGCTGAAGAAACAAGGAAATGAACACTGTGTGGGTTCTACCCAAATGCCTGATTGTATTATCTGATCTGTGGCACCACCTTAAGATGATTTACTCTTGTTTTTTTTTCAATGTTTCCTATTTTTTATGTTTTAAATTAATAATCTTTTTAAAGGGAAGTTTTAGAAGTACAGAAAAATGACAAAGGCTAGAGAGTTCCCATTTACCTCCCCAGTTCCCCTTGTTATTAATATCTTGCATTAATATATTTGCTATAATATTGAGCTAATATTGATACATTATCAGTAACTAAAGTTCATAGCTTACATTAAGACTCAGTCTTTGTGGTTCATTAAATTGATTTTGACAGGTATATAATCACATGTATCAATATCAAATAAAATGGCTTCATGATCCTCAAAATCCCCTGTGTTCATCTATTCAGCCCTCCTTTCCCTCATATCCTTTGCTACCCTGCTCTTTTACTGTCTCTATATTTTTTCCTTTTCCTGATTGTAATATAATTGGCATAACGCAGTGTATAGCCTTTTCAATCTGGCTTAATTTATCAATATGCATTTAGGTCTCCTCCAATTTTCTTTGTGACTTGATAGTTCATTCTTTTTGTGACGTGATAGCTCATTTATTATCATTAAATAACATTACATCATATGGCTGAACCACAGTTTGTTTATCCATCTACCTGTTGAAGGATGTCTTCATTGCATTCAAGCTTTATATTATGAATAAAGTTTATGGAAAAATTTCTGTGCAGCTTTTTGTGTGGGCATGTGTTGCACACATTTGGGTAAATACCAAGGAGCACATTGCTGAATATTATCATAAGAATGCTTATTTTTAGAAGAAACTGCAAAACTATCTTCCAAAGGAGTTGTACCATTTTTCATTGCCACCACAATTCCTGGTCACCACATCCTTGTCACCATTTGATCTTGTCAGTCTTTTAGATTTTAGCCTGCTTAATAGGTGTGTAGTGGTATATCATTGTTCTTTTAATTTGTAATTCTTTGAAGATATATATATTTACTAACTTTTGATCCTTTTACTTATCAAGTATATATTTTGCTAACACCTGTAGTTTTGATTCACATTTTTCATCATTCAGTTATCTATCTCTTCATCTATCTAGTATCTGTTATATGCCAATAATATTTTTCAAAACTAGGCTATCTTTCTTTTTTGCTTTTGTTTTTCATGTTTTCCTTTATAATTTGTAATATTCCACTAATTACATTTTTCATATAAACTACTAACTTGTCCCTCTCTAATCTATTCATCTCTAAGTGCAATAGTTACCTTTTATTCTCTAGTGAGAGTTTAATTTCTTCAGCTTTCCTTTCTCCCATCAAAACATTTAACATTTATATTCACAATGCATGCAGAATAGACTGAAAAACTGTTTGAGATGAAACTCCTGAAAAATGTCTGAAATGAAGAAATCACTTACCTTGGTTGACAATGAATTTTAACTTCTGTATCGTTGCCAGATTGCCACTAACACGATATATTCCATCAACATCAAGACCTGAAAACAAAAAGATGTGTATTACATTCATGCAAGATCTGAGGAGGTAAAAGAAAATCATAAATATGGGAAAGAAGAAAGCAGTAAGTTACCCCAAATGTCACTTCCTCACAGAGAAAAGAAATTTCTAAATCCTAAATCAAGTGATCTTCAATATTTTAATCCCAATAAATTAATCATGAAGTTCAATGATGGTTAATCATCAACAAATTTGAGTCAAGTTGACCATCAGAGATCAGTAGGCAGCATGGCTGTGGGATTTTACAGTGGAGTTGATTCATCCTTAAGGAAAAGATAAGAATTAAACTGGAGGGAGGGTGAGAGTAGTGGAAGAAACTTTATGTATGGGTGTGTTATTGTCCCTTTTTGGAAAGATAAAATAATCCAAGGCATTTGTGAAGCCTGCCTGCTTCCTTCCTCCTTTCATTATCCTCTCTCCCTCCCTCCCTTCTTCCCTCCCTCTCTCCCTCCCTCTCCCCTCCCACCTTCTCTCCCTCCCTCTCTATTTCTATATTCTGCCTACTTATTCTCACTATGGTTTTTACCCTTTCATCCAACAAAATATAGAGTAACTTGGAATAATGAAATAGCTATACTTCTAAATAAAATACTTCTAAAATAATATAATAATAAATTTCTGAGTTTCTGTCCCATCCTAGGAACTATGAATTTGTGAGGAAATGAGTGGGACACTTATTTGTGTGTTTTACCAATGTCTATGATATGTAAATTTATAAATATCAAATACATTATTTCCTCCTAAAGCACAAAACAGGTCTGTTAATCAAAGGATATCACAGTTAGTTTTGAAGTACATGTGCATTTTAGAATTTAAATGTGACAATTATCTTAATTAAAATTGTTCTAATATCTGACTCCTAGTTTTAGTATTGGACTATATTGTTCTTTTAGTTTCTGTGCATGTAACCAGAAATTTATAATTTATAAAACATTTTCTTTATTGTTTTATCATTATAGAGAATTTTGTATTTAGCTTTAACCTATAAAATTTTAAATAATGTGAAAGATTTAAAAAATACTAAACTTATACATTCAAATAAGTGTGCCCTTTTCAAAAGTTTTCCATTTTGGGAGTATGTATAATTTTTCTGAACAGGTAGCCGTTAAGGAAAGTATTTTGGAAGTCACCTTCAGTGGCTTCATATTTTTTTTGAAAAATGTATTTATTTATGATTACAAGCGGGGGTGCAGGCCAGAGGTTTGGGCGGTGAGAGGATTCACTAGAGACAGAGTGGGGAGCAGAAGAGGCAGATCAACTGAAATACACTGCCAAGGGGAGCAGCGAGTGAGGCAGGAGAGGTCTGCTGTGCCATGTGGGAAGCTCCCCGGCCAGGTATCAAACTTGTGCTGCAGCGGCTCTGGACAGCTTCGTAGTGCTGCGCTTAACCTGTTGTGCCACAAGGGATGCTGGGCTTCATATTGTTTTCAGTAAATTTTTCATGATGGCACTTTTGGCATCTTGGGTAATACTTTTGGACTTAGAAGTAGTCAAAGGTCATTCAGAACCACAAATGGTGAATAATGCCTTCTTGTTCACTACTGCAGACAGACAGATGGAAGTGGTCCTGATTTCTTTCGCTTGAGTTATTAGTTATTCTGAGGAAATTTGAAAAGAATATTTTAGAAAATAGAAATATCCATGGCATTTTCTCCAAATGAAGAGTCTTAATATGATTTTAAAGAATTAGTCTAATTAGGCTTATTTAAAATAATGATTAACGATGAAATACTTGACATCTAATATAATTAGAAATAAGAAAAGTTATTATATATTTTTGCTCAACTTGTTTTGCTAATTAGTTGGGCTAAAACCAGAGTTCAATAACAAATGAAATATCTTGAATTCCAACAAATTTTATTAAAAATAAGGACCTTACTTAAGTCTCACTTTAATATGCATCTCTCTTTATACAAGGTATAAAATCAAGCTCATTTCCATTTTGAAGCTATAGAACTCTTCCTTTTCTAATATTATTTTATATTTTACTGAAACGCATTTGTGGTCTAGAGCTGTGAACTGAATTTCAATTATTGAATTCTCTAGTATCCCAAAACTTTCTTTTGCCCTTATGGAAATTTAAAGTCACAACATAAGAAGTGCCCCTCCCCTTTTTTTAAAGTTCAGTAATCAAAAACATTTGAAAGCGCAGTGTGGGTAAGATATATTACATATGAGCAATTGGAAAGCACTATACCGTTTAAAGAAAGCAGACTCATCCTAAATTTATAACCCAATTTCTTTTGGGATAAAAGGAAGGAGGGCTGGGGATGGAGACAGGGAGGGTAACTCAGACCAGTGCCACCACTGTGGTTGTAGAGCTAAGTCACAGTAGAGAAATTGCTTTGTGGCTTAAGATAGAAACCAGAAAGTACGAGGGAGTAAAACAAAACATATTAGATGCAATTTGAATCTAACTTGACACAACTTCCAAGTCATTTAGATTCAGAGATATCAACACCATATATCTTGTGAAGGATACCAGTCTCTGACATTAGTGGTTCCTGCTTTGAATAGCTCATGCTCTCCTGCTATCATACTTTTTAAATTACATAAATAGAGTGAAAATGACAAAGTACATATTAAAAAGGAGGGTATTACATTTTGCAAGAATAATCTGGAACATATTAGTGAATTTTAGTAGTTATAAATTATATAGGTATAGACTTGAAGATGATTAGCTTTCCCCTGAATGACTCAAAGAATGGCAAACCCAAGTCCTGGGAATATTACCCAAATTGCAATCATTCACGTGCCATGCTCCTTCACTCCAAGAACTTTGAACATCATGCCAAACCAAACCAATGTAAATTAGTGGATTTGGACATCCTTTTTGTGACCACATTATCCTCGCTGGATTGGAAACTACTTATTTTGGAAATATAATTAGGTTTTGTGTGATTTTTAAATAAGCAATGTCTTCAAGGTAGCCATGTTGTTCTTCGGTGAAATCTGAAAAAAAAAATCACTTTGAGAGGTACTTCTTTCAAGAAAATACCATAACTGTGAATGTCGACAGGAATTTTGCCCATTATACTAAAAATACTTTGGGAACATGATGAAACCAATCATTTTACTTTTTTTTTTCCCTCAGACTGGCATTAGCAGCAGTAATGAAAAATGCTCCGAAGAAATCCATATTCACCAACTGTCCTTTATTTTTTCATCATCAGCTGACTGTCTTAAGTTTCAAAATAGTGTTTACCATTGACAGAAATCACTGAATACTGTTATAGGGGATTTTCAAAAGTCTCCTACACCCTATTTCTTCTAAAGAATCTTAGACTACGTTAGACACACAATTAGGAGTTATTAGACCCAATAGTGGTCTAAACCGAGTGGAAAGAATGCAGCTGTCATGAGTAATTCCCACCATAAATCTTCGACACTTTCCAAAAA
The DNA here is from genome assembly GCA_004024925.1 of Scalopus aquaticus. NCBI lineage: Eukaryota > Metazoa > Chordata > Mammalia > Eulipotyphla > Talpidae > Scalopus > Scalopus aquaticus. The sequence goes on from PVIJ01005415.1 coordinate 75,070, forward strand.
GAAATGTAAGAGACCAGCACTGTTTCCAGAATTGACTGGCTTATCTGCCAAAACATGGGCGGCTTTTAATAATGCATACGAGCCTGTTAAAATAGTTGCAAACTATAAATTAGGCAACATTCTTGGTAGCTTGAATGATGAACAAACCATGAAGAAGTGGAGATTGAGCGTAGTGGAGAGGTGTGACCAAAATATTCTTGTTTTTCTAGAACACAACAAAATGCATGTGAAACTCAGGAGTCTGAAATGTAGGCTGGATATTTTGTACAAACAGGCACTCTCCTGAGATTTATGGCACTTCCTAATCCTAGGAGGCCAGAGCTACCACAAGAAGAGTCATTCTCACAATACTTTGAACTTCTAGCTTCTCCCTCTGGCAAGAAACATTGAGTACAGGGACACCCAGACTGTCCCCAAAGAGGGCTGCACATTTCTCTCTCAGTCTTTAGGACAATCTGCTTTGGCTCAGAAATGAACATGAAGGGAGGATTTTGTACCATTCAGACCTATTTCTCTTCCTGTGAGTTGAAGTGTTTCCAATCTTGTATTGCTAACTTATTTGTTCTCACACTGAGTACAGGATATCATTTGGATTTCTGACTTTAATTTCTACTGTCTCAATGACTGGTGTTTACACAACACTTACTGCCAGCTTTATCTAACTATTACTGATTTCATGTGAGATACTCATCTTTCAAGAGTGATTATCTCAAGAAGCAGTTGACATAATTCTGTCAGTCAAGAATGACTTTATTCTATAGGATAACATTATGACATTATAACAATCATTTTAAATAGTTTTTTTTTTTTTTTTACTGCAGAGGCAAATGCATTTTCCTCATAAAACATAAAACAGACAACTCAGGTTACACAATTAAGATGATGCACCTACCCCATGCTGCTGTCTAAAGATAGTTATTGTTAATAATATGTTTTGGTTATTTTTTGTTGCTATTAACTTTATGTGATGTGTCATATTTCTGTTAATTAATCTATGAACTTTGAATGATCTTTATTGACTTCCTATCAAAAGAGGTAAGAACATGCAGTTTTTTCATAGTTCTTAGCATTTATTCCATGTATCATTTTCCTCTTCATTATTATTAGCTGCATTTATCAGTTTCTATTTCTTAGAATAGTTATCCCAGTCTTACAAAGACAATAAGGAATCTCATGCATTTACCCTTCTCCCCTTCATCACTTCCAACTTTTTCTTTATATTTTTATTGCTTCGATTCTCAAAATTAATCTCTTATTCTTTATAAATGGTTTGTACATTCTCTATGGGTTGAAATTAGCCATTCCTTTAAAAAATGGAATGTGGTGGGTTCAACATCAAAATTTTGTTTCACAAAGGAGACCTCTCAAAAGTCAAGGTCTAATACACCCTCTTCTTTTTTTCTAGGTTTGTTATTTCCTCAAATTACGTACTGCCCAGTAGAACTCTCTCTGTCATCATAGAAATAAAATTCATTGTCCAAACCAGTAGTCATATGGCTGGCTACTGAGCACTTAAATGTGGTTAATACAACTGAATTTTTATTTTAGTTTATGTTAAATAAATTAACCACATGTTGCTTGTGACTACCAATTGGGCAGTACAACACTAGGTCAGAGTCAATTATTGTTCTTTTCTTGTATTTCACTGTTACTCTTTCTTGAAATGATTTTAAATAATTTTTTTATAGAACTATATGGTTGCTAAGTTTTCTTATCTTCCCCATCTCAATGACACCTTTCTATGGCTTCATAATTGATTGTTGATCTGAATATTGATTTGCTTCATAAACTTTTGTTTTTCTAACTTTGAAAAATAATATTCCATTATTTTCTGGCATCCCTGCTGTTAAGGGTTATAACAAATTGATTCTTCATTCTTTTGGATTCAATTGCTTTTTCTTTCAGAATTAAAAAAAAAAGATTTACTTTTAATACTTGACTGAAATTTCATTCAGCTGCATCTATATCAAGACCCTCTCAATCAGAAAATATTTTCTTGTTATTTGTTTGATATTTTCTTTCTTCTATTGTCCCTCTTCTCGCCACACAGAATTTCTTTAAGATGGAACTTGTTCAAATAACAGAATAATTTGTGTCTGAAAGTCCAAATTAATTAGAATAGATATTGTCATGGGTATTTCTGTTGAACACATCTTTACCTGAACACACCCCAAACTGGTTTCAATCTTTTTTAAAAAAAGATTTATTTAGTTATGCATAGGAGCTGGGGTACAGGTCAGAGGCGTGGGGCGGTGAGAGGGCTCACCAGAGACAGAGTGGGGAGCAGCACAGGCAGATCGACAGAAATACACTGCTGAGGGGAGCACTGGGGGAGGCAGGAGAGGTCTGCTGAGCCATGCGGGATTCTCCCCTGCCTGGCATTGAATTCGCGGTAGCTGCGCCGACTGCTCCACAGCTCAGCAATTAACTGCTGTGCCACCAGGGAGGCCCTGGTTTCAATCTTAAATGGGCAGGCTGAGTGAGTGGTTTCCTTTAGGATGAGTAAGTCGTGAGCAGACAGTAGACTATATAGGTTCTTCAGTTAACAAAGTAACAAAGGCTTTATTTTGGATATGCAATATTTTAACTCTTTTGATCCTGGGCAAAGTTCTCTAACCCTGTACGTGTTGCAGAGGACCTGGGGTAGCTGACTCTCTACTGCCTTCCTCCCCACAAACCAGCATCTTCTCTTCTGTCCTTATAGAGCTTGTCTGCAGGCTCAGTCACCATAGGTGCTTCTTTGGAACAGGCTAAATGGAGAAGGCCACAACTCTCCCAGACGCTACACCCAATCTTTAGTGAACTGCTTAATTTACCACCCTCTTGATAATTTCTGCTCTTTTATTTGTTAACTCCAAGTTTGGATATTCTCTAGGACATCCCTGGAAAGAATTGTACCTAATTATGGTGTCTGGGAATGGTGTTTCTTATGCTCTAATTTCTTCACTTGTTTGATCCCATCTGCTTTCTGTCTTCCTGGAATTTCTATTTCTGGTCTGCCGAGGGTACCTTTTCTGTTTTCAGCATCATTATGTTTTCTTCTTTTTCTGTCAACATATCTTTTCTATTATTTTTTTGGTTTTTTTTGTTTGTTTGTTTGTTTTGAGGAAGAAGTTTCAGACATGTTTTCCCTGTCTGCCAACTTGAGTGGGGGGTTGCATTGTTTTTGATAAAACAGACTTTTTAATGGTGAAAGCAAAGGTTTCAAAATATTGTGAAATCATTGCTGTAAATTTTCCTTTTTTAATACATCGTCCATAACTGACCAAAGATTAAATTGTGAATGTTTAAAATACTTACTGCATGTCTTCAGTTTTAACATTGAGAGAACTTGTTAATTCAGGGTCCAAAATTAGCCTGCCTCTCATTTCTTTTTATTTTTCACTCTCTTGTCATTTTCTCTATTTATGTAGATTTCTATTGTCATTTATGCTTTTTTCCCAGTATTCCCTTTATTACTGAAACTATTTTATTTTCCTCTTCTATATATTATATAAGTCTTTTTCTTCCAATTTTTATCTCATTTTCATATTTTGTCTTACCTTTATTATCTTCTATAAATATTTGTTCTATTTAGAGAATCATTTCAACAAGTTTTCCTTTCTCTTTTAAATATTACACCAAATTACTTATCTTCAACTTTCTCTCACTAGTTTTGTTTGTTTGATTTTGGTAACAGTCCACTTTTGATTACTCATTTCTGATTAAGATGAGGTTTTCATCTAGCAGGTATTTTATAGTAAATTCATGCACAAAAGAATTTTGTCTTCTTCATTATGAAAATGATACATATTTGTTGTCATTTCGTAAAAAAAAAAAGTTATGTTTAAGTCATAAAGAGAATGATGCTCTTTTTTTTTTTCCTGAGAAAAATGCTAAGACCTGTGATGCTAAAAAATAAGCCATTATTTTTATCACTTATCTAGCCATTGCCTACATCGGGGGAACTTTCAAATTTAAATTAAAGATCCTAAAGTTGAAAAAGCAAAAGTAAAGGATATGATGAATGGAACTAATGACAAAAATGTTATCAAACCCAGAGAATCTTGAATCAGAGGGGAGATGTTCATTTTACTTCATATACTTTTCATTGAAGACTTAGGTGATTAGGCTTAAATCATTCCACTCTTTACCACCCATCTGTTTGAGATGTTATGCTAGGAAATAAAATTGTTAAGGTGTCTACTAAAAAAAATATTTACATGTATGTACGTGTATGTATATATGTATGTATGTATGTGTGTGAGTGTGTCTATGTAAGCAATATTTCTTGTTCTGTGCAGTCCTGATCTCTTGATCAGTCTTGTCATGTTTGGGCACTTTGAAAGATAAAATAATATTGGAAAAGGAAAAGGACTAAATACTCTGAGTGTTAAATGCATTATTGGCTATGTTTTCTTATTAGTTCTGTATTGTATGTCTTTTGCTTTTAAAAGATCTGTAACTGAGCCTCCCTGGTGGCACAGGGGTTAAAGTCTCAGCACTATAAAGCTATTGTCAGCCACTGAAGCATGAGTTCAATCCCTAGCCGGGGAGTTAACCACAGTAGACCTCTCCTGTCTTAACTGCTGCTCCCCTCAGCAGTGTATTTCAGTCGATTCATCTGTTCTGTTCCCCACTCTTTCTCAGTTCTTGTATGCATAAATAAATAAAAATAAATCTTTTTTTTTTTAAAGATCTGTAGTGATATAGTTTGGGAAGTATATCTGTGGTGAAGGGGCTGGTATTTACCTTTAAATATTAGTATTTTTGTACACAGAGTTATATTGTCAGAAAAATTTTGGGAAATCATTTATTGCATTAGCGTCCCATTGCTCCATTACAAAAATGTTAGATTTTGGCTACTTCAGTAAATAGAAGAGAATCCCACTGAATTATTTAAATGTTACCAGTAGTACAAAAGTCCATCCCTTTTCAATGTGTACTATCATTTTTCACTATTGGAATTCCCCCCTTATATTTGCAATTATTTCTTGCTGTAGTATTTCACTAAATATCTCATAATAGGAGATAATAATCTAAAGTGCTAAAATCCAGAAATGTGAACAATACTATATTAAAAATCCTGAGCCGGAGGGAGGGAAGGAAAAGGGCACAAAATGGAATAGAAAAGAACACAAGGGACCATGGAGATGGATCACGGGTGAATTGGTGGTGGGCTACCCAAGGGGAATACAAAATGTAAAAGACATAAATAACAATAAAAATATATATTAAAAAGCAAACAAAAAAAATCCTGAGAATTCACATTATTTCCAAGAGCTACATATTAGTCTATTTGCTATCATTCTTTTTATGCATTACACTTGCCTTTGCAAATAACCATCATATATATACTTAACTCATATTCCATTCTGAGTTACTTCTGGGTCCATTGTCTTTTAACTTAAAAGATTATCAAAATAAGGTAAATAAGAAAAAATCCAACACAGCTAGTGTGATATAGATGGAGGTAATTTGTATATACTCCTTAATCTCTGAGTAAAATGAAAGGATCATTTAAGGCTGGTATCCCAAATGAGCTCCCTCATTTCTTACACATGGATTCTTATATCACTGTCTAAATTCAGATAAGAATTTGAGCCCTAACAGTATGAAGTCTGTAGGATGATAGACATAAACATGATTTATAGAATTGTACTAGTTTTAGAATCATTCCAGAAATATCTCAAAGTAAGAAGGATCACAGAAAGACCTTGAATTTGCCTGTGAAATTTCACCAGGAAACTTAATATCCCTGATTTAACAAGACTAAAAATAACTAGCCAAGGTGATTTCTGGAAAGTGATAATAAAGTACCTAAAAATAAAGTACCTAGAAATAAAGTACCTAGATAATAAAATACCTGATAAATTATCTTACATGTTTCTTTTTTAAAAAAAAAAAAAACCTTAGTCTTGAAGATTGATATTAGCCAATGATTCTGATTATTATTAGTGAGCATTCTTGCCTTGAATGAAAAAACTCATGTGTCTAGAAAATATTGAAATTGGAGGTTGTAGATGGTTCAGCTCACATTATTCTCTAAATTTCTTCTGAGTTACATTGTTATGTATGCTATGTTCATGATGATGTAAATAAATCATCCTTTTGGTATTATAACTTGCTCAGAAACATTCTTTCACATCAATAGGAGTAACAAGAATAAACAGTCTAATTTGGTCTGCCACTATAATCTTGTAGTTTACAAGCAAAAACCCCAGCATAACCTGAGGTCCAAACAGAAATGAATGGCCACAGCTTAGGGAAGAATACAGTAGATTTAATGAAAGAAAATCATCTTCCTGAAGATGCCATTTCTAAGGAAAGCTTGGAACTTTTCCTTAGGAAGGAGTAATGTGTGGATTTTGCCCATGTTCACTTCTTTCCTTTGAATATTTTGGCCACAAACCCTTTCATAAGTTAAAGACATGCAATATAAGGCTTACCAAAACAAACAAGAAGAAAATAACAAAAAGTAACTCCTTTTGTGATGAAGTCATAAGTTACATAAAGTCCAGTCTTTGATCCCATCATACTTGAAATAGATATTGATTTAAAATTTATATACTTGCCTCAAACTTTTCAGTCCCCCATTTCTATTTTTTTTTTCCCCAAACATCTAAACAAAGTGACCTCATTGTTTTCCATTGGACTTTTTAAAAAGCATTGGCTGGGATGATTGAGATTCAGGAATGTGGGAAAATGGATTCCCAAACCACGTCCCTCCCCTTTCATTCTGAACTGTAATTTTTGGCTTGGCTTGAATCACAGTCATCGCATTTCAGCCTGAATCTCTCTGTAAAGTGATCTTTCTTAAACATTTCTCTCACTCATCAAGGGATCAGAAACAAAGCCATTCTAGCCTTTCAGCAAAACACTTACAAGCAGCTTTTACAGAGAAGTTGCAAGAGCTAAATTTCCTCTAAAACTGTTTGAAAAGCGAACATTCTCAGTGCCTTGTTGTCCTTTTTGTGAATCTTGTCATCTGTATGCCATGAGTTCCAGCAGCTATTTTAATCTGTTTTTGTTTGCAATCCATTTGGTGTCCACCCAAGGAAATGCAGGTGATTCTAATTAACTTACTGCTGAAGATGTAGGAAAAAAAAATATCTCAATTGTGTTGTAAAGAATTACAAACTTAAAACCTTTCTTCTGTTATGTGTAACATATTATTAATGAAAATAATTATATATTTACCACGAATTCATTGCCGTTCATTTTTTTTTTTTAATCAATGAGGCTTATGGCACAGGAAAAAGCCACACACATACCCAAATACACAGACACAATACACACCCCAAGAAAGCTTGCCAACTTTTATTTAACAAGAGTAGCAACTTAAAAATAACATTATTTTTACTTTGTGCAACATAGTTTAATATCTGAAATAACCCTGTTCCAATAAAAACCTATTGAAATACTCTAAGGTCTAACTCTGCCCTAAAGGTAAAAGTGATTAATTGAAAGATTTTGGCAGATCTCTGCTCACCACCAGGGCAGTTTAATTTAGAACACATTCAACCATTTCTCAGTGTCTCTGTGTTGGTGGAGCATAACTTTTGATCTTCTTTGGGGAGGTGCCTCTAATTCACTCTTTGGCTAGCCACTTCCTGGAGGGTTTTGATGGCTGGCCTCTGCTAGGCACTCAGGTGAGGGAGAATACTGCCTGCTGCTTCTAAAGTAGGTTAATAAATCTGAGTTCTAGACACAAAGGCATAATCCAAATCTATTTGAGCATATTAGCCATAAGCAAAGTCCTATTTAGATCACAGACAAGATGTTTCTTTCAATTTCCCGATGACCTCACAAACTTCTGAGAAATTCTAGGGTTCTTAAATGCTTTCCTAGTCTAGGAAGACACTCTAGACCATGGCAGTGGGTGAGAATGAAAAGATGGAACTTTCCCTTTCTCAGAAACCATAAATAAGATTAATGTTTTCTCTTTGAGACTATAAAAGAAACTATCAGGTAGGAAGTGTTAATACTTTTGAGAAACAGAAAGGTGGAACTAGTGCATAATCCTCCCTGTTTAGCAGATGAACCTGTGCTAAATTGTGGTTAACTGAAATGACAAAAACATCCCAATATATTTAAGGTGGAGAAAACTTGAGTTGGTGAACTCCAATTCTCCATGCAATTTAAGGTATACTGCTCCAGGGCTTGCTATGCACTAAAAGTTCAGTAGGTGCAGAAGATACAGTAAAGAACAAAGAGTACACAGTTCAGATATTATGGGACTATAGCATTAGCATTATTCTGAGGCGCTAACAGTGAATCGTGCATGCAGATCCATGCTAGTGACTGATAGTGAATGTTAGTGTCTGTGAGTCTCATATATTCACATTTACTGCACATCTTGGGTTGGTATATCTGTTCTACAGCCAGTTTTAGAAGGAAACACCATTATATGTTCAATTTCACATTATATCCTGAAACAGTTAAACCATATATATGATATATACTGCAATGTTAACAGTGATAATCTGTGTAAGATGGGGTCATAAAAATGTCTCTCATGTTTTACATTATTTTATGTATTTTCCAACTATTTTATGATATGTGTATGACTGTTTTAATGTATACACACATATGCATATGTGTATATATATTTATACATACTATTCTTGAGAACAAACAATGATAATGGTACTTATTTTATTATTAAAGTGGGTTTATATTCCCATAGGTTCATTTGAAAAATCCTGGGAGATTATCATAAATCTGATGTCCATGAAAGGTCTATTTTGTATCTCTAATTTAGCTGCAAGATGCTATGAGATCCATTACATCAGATACCAAATTTTAATGAGATACACAAAGGGAATCTAAATTTAAATATTTTACAAACAATTCCACTATTAGACAAATCACTCCCAGATTTAGAGATACAAATATAAGTTCTCCATAATACAATTGAAATATATGATCATTTTACATAATTAGCAACTTTAGTTATCCCTGGACAATTTATGTCATTAATTATTTTAGTACTTATACAAAAAAGAATGTGCAGTTAACAGGTCAGAGTTAGCATTGACATTAGCCCTCTTAATTCCTCCTATCATATTACAAAGAGTAAGATTAGATGAAGGTTTCTTTTAGCATAGGAGAGACCTATCTTCTCAGCTTCATTCTTGACTATTTAAGGGCTCTTGACCATCTCTTGAAAGAATTGCATACCCTCCAGTTACTAAAACATTACTTGTTGACTTAAAAAAAAAAGATATCCCAATACAGTTGTTCCCTTATTTAACTCATCTAGCACTGTTGTAATGCAAACCATATTTTCTGCTTCTGGATGATTTTCTCACATAGGTCTATACCAAAAGTATATTGAAATATATGTGTGTTTATATATGTATCTCTGTGTGTGTGTGTGCGTGTGTGTGTGTGTGTGTGTGTGTGTGAGAAATCTGTCATTAGATATTTAGTGTCTATCACTTCTTTCTGATTTGTTGTCATGGTAAGAAGATAAAGTAATGCATTACATATGACAACGTTCATTAATGCAACCTGTATTGAATGTCTACATCATAATTGTTATTTTCTAGGTGGTAAGAAATCAAGTTACAAATATATTTCATGTATGTAACTTAAAGAGTTATTATCTACCCCCTTTTCCCCAAAGGGTGACAGATTTTGAGTTTTGATAATAGTATTAGAAAATCTATGATCAGTCACTATAGCTGACTCTTAAAGTGCTACGGAAGATGGAAACAAAAAACTATCAATTTGAGGGCCTTGGTTTTACACCATTGGTATCCAAGTTCTAATCAACATTAATGTCTTAACAATAATTGTAAGGCTATATTTGTGGCATTTTTCATGAATTTTGTAATCTGTTTTATAATATTCTTTTCACATAGTAGTGTTTATGTCCAAATTGTTATAATTAGAATTTTCTAATTTTTTTAAACACTGTGGATGGTTTTCACATCAAACTTCAGTAATCATGTATACTTCAGAGTGGATTAATCTATTAATTTCTTCTGATAGCAGACTTTATCCAAAAGGAAAGAAAATCAACAGGATTGCACTTGTGTAGGATGTGGGACAGGAAGAGATGGAGGCTAAGGGGTCAAGTGTAATACCTTATGGGAGAAGAACAGAAAGAGGAAGTGGGTTGCCATATTGGCTTTGAATTAATCCCAAAGGGAAGCTGCTATTATTCAAATGCTCACCCTGCTTAAATTTCCTGATATTTTTAAATACACCAAGATACAGGGAACTGTAAAATTCTTACTGTATTTAAAGATTTGGGGGAGGTGAGTCACATTTTTCAGTTTGTCTAAACATAATTAATCTTTAAACATGATTTATTCTTATCATTGCAGTAACTTTCCATCATATGAGAAATGTTTTGTGTATAGACTGCAGGCTCCATCTGATATCTTTCATCTCTCCAGTGGCCTTAATACTTTCCCCAATAACTAGCCTAAGGCTCATCAGTTTCAGCTAGAGACTCATGGCTCTGAATGGCAGACTCATGAGGTACTAGCTTCCCAATCTACTTTCAAGTTTTCAAACAAAAATATTATATTCAGGGAAAAAATCATTTCTATTAATTTGTTGGCCAGAATATCAAAAGAAGATAACAAATTTATTTCACCCAAGTTTAGAGCAAAGTGTGCAGCAAGCAAAACCCTTAGAGAGGAGGAAGGTATTAAAGCTTGGGGACAGAGCATGCTTTAACCACCCCCTCCCCACACACACACTCACCCCAAAACAAAACCCTTTCTTCCATGGTGCTTTTAATGATGAATTATTTATTCTTTTTAAAGCAAATATACTCAAGGTAATGCTCAGAGTTTCAAGGATGAACGAACTGTAAGTGAAGGTACATGACATAATATTAGGTATATGATATTCCTGAGGTAGATTTGCCAGGAGGAGGTTATTGGATGTCATCACAGTGCTCAAGGGGACATTGTGAAGTAATGTCATCATCCAGCAAAGAAAAAGAAGGCAGGGCACAAGGGAGACCCAAATACCTCCTTCTCTGTCCTGGAGTTATCTTTGTTCAAACCCCATGTTTAGCTTCTGTGAAAAATTTACTAACAGTTTTCATGGTTTTAGATTCCTTTTAACTTTAACCCTTCTAAACAACATCATTAGTTATGAAATCCTATAATAAATATGTAGATAAAATATACTATTTTGATAATGTTAAACAAGTGGTAAGCATCCTACCAAATAGGACAATAACAACAAAAGATTAAGGACTCTGAGTATAAAAGTCTGTTTTCACTCTTACATGCCCTGTATATTAGAAATAGTAGACAAGATGAGACTTCAAGCACCTCTAAAAGGGAGGTTATTGTTCATAAAATAGTATTTCTATATAATCTACAGCAATTTTATCGAATAGAAGCACTGTGACTATTTTCCTTTTTTTTTTTTTTGAGATGTGAATTTGTGGAAGTGAAATGTGGAATTTAAGAATTCTTTTAATTCTTTCTCCTATACACAAAATGTTACCAAGCTTATTTCTCCAGGGATTAAATGACTATCTTTGTAAATATTAAAGGTTCTACACTTTAGTCTTTAAAAGTATGGTATATGTGGCTAAATTGTATCTTTTGATTTGTGATTCTCAATTTGGAGTCATTGTTATTGGTTTTTGCATATGGTACATAATTGTTTCTGTTGGCTGCTGAAGAATTTAGTCTGTCTCATGAATTATTTTCAGTCAAGAAGAGTTGATTTCTACCATTAGTTCAACTTAGAGTCTGATAATTCCCCATCCCTTTCTGTAGCTTTTCCATTAGCTTCCCCAGTAACAAAAATTGTTTTATCTGCTCCTATCCATTAAAAAAAAAGCTTATGAAAAGGAGTCTTTCTGGTGGGAAAGGAATTTGAAGGAAAAACATGGACATACATATATCAGACCAAGGATTAAAAGATGAACATTATACGTGAGGAAACATTACAAGAAGGTTTCAATATATTAATTTTTCCAAGTCAGTGTTGCAAGCCAGTCTTAGATTATGTGTGAAAAGTAAGAACCCTAACTGTAACAGGTGCTGGCAGGAAACTCCCATTAAAGCTTATGGAAGTTATGCCTGTAAAGACTTGGCATCTGAGAAAATTCTCTCATAAGAATGCATTATGCATCAGATTTTTCTCACTAGAAAAACAATACAAGTCTGTGACTCGTATTACTTAACACTATTCTAGTCATCATTTTTTTAACACCACCCCTGGGTGATGAATTCTTTGGTGACCTTGTGTTGTATGTAAAATATATATCAGCCTTCATTTCACCACTGTGAACATGCATTGTCTTCTGTATTTAACAATGGAGATACTGGTCTGCCATCTGGCTGTCCTAATCAAGGCATAAAGCTGAAAGTTCTTTTCTTCCTGTGGCAGCAAATGAATATATACTAGTCTATCCGCATTAAAAAAATTGACTTTCCATATGCAACATGGCAAATGTTTAGGAAATTGTACTGGAATTAGGAATACAGTCAATGGAGTATTAGGTATTGGTTAATATTCGGTTTTAATCTATACTAAAAGTATACTCATGTCAGAAAGCACTAACATTATAAGTGGCACACAGAAAGCACTTAGTAAGTGTCATCTTGGGGCCTCCCTGGCTTGCTTATGTCTCAGCACCGTGAAGCTACTGGCAGCCACTGAAACCTGAGTTCAATCCCTGGCCAGGGAGATTCTCATATTGCTAGCAGACCTCTCCTGTCTCGCCCACTGCTCCCTTCAAGAGTATATTTCAGTAGATCCTCCTGTTCTGTTCCCCACTCTGTCTCTGGTGAATCCTCTCCCCGCTCCCTGCACCTCTGACCTACGCCCCAGCTCTTGTATGCATAAATAAACAAATCTTTTAAAAAAATAAGTGTCATCTTTGCTTCTTTACATGAATCACCTCATATCTCTGTGACACAAAATCTCTTGGTGTTATTCTGTGAACACAAACTTGCCTACCTTAAACATAACAAATAAGACCCCTTTGCATATCAAGCAACTTTTCTAACCTATTAATTCTAGAGGTTAAAACATCTTTTTACTGACATTTGCCTGTTGGATACGATGGAGAAAAATTCTTTTATCTTCTAAATCTACTATCTATAAGGAATCTGATTTAAACCCAAGGGATAGTTTGGACTTAAGGTATTTATCAAGTTAAGGACTGAGATAAAAAGTAAGACCACAGTGAATATTAGAAAAAAGTTCACTGAAAATGATTGTGAGCCTGTATCTATTTAGATGTATGTATTCATATCTAGTTTTATAGCTACACCATCACAAAATGTTACTGGCTTACCTTTGTATTTGTATTTATAGTTTTAAATTTGCTTTTCACAAATCAATAAATATATCTTAGGGAAAAAATCTTCAGTTAGGGTAATATAGCTACCTTCTAAATACACTCACACACACACACACACACACAAACACACACGTGCGCGCATGCACACACACACACACATACACACTCACACAAACATACAATAGCACCAACCCAGGCAATCTGCCAACGTGTGGTTGCTGTGAAAAAGGTTTTGCTTTAGGGCAATAGCAAACTAGCTCACCACCCTGCTGCCCTGTCCACTGCTCACCACATGGTTCTTTGCTGTATCCTTAACTTCCCCTCCTACAGTGAGAGAACATTTCTTCAGACTGCTTTATTGCCAATACATTTTTACTTTGTATGATGAAATGAAACAAGGGACTGGTTTCATTAGAAGGAGGGGTAAACAGAGCATTAATTAAATTTTCTGATGATACTAAATTGGGAGGAACTGTGGACATCTGTGAAGACAAAAGAATCATACAAATAGACTTAAGGAGTTTAGAAATACGAGCAGGAAATAATAAAATGAGATTCAGCCTTAAATAATGCAAGCTAATACATTTGGGAAAAGATAATCAGAAACATGGCTATTCTGTGGATGGTAGATGCCTGGAAAGTGGTGATGGTGAAAGAGACCTAGGGGGTGATAATAGGAAGAATTATACACAAACTTGCAGGGAAGCAGGCACAATGATCGGAGATCTGTATATAAAAGAACAGAATTTATTTGAATCAGGAAAATGATAGTACTACTCTTAGAACACTGGTAGGTCTTTGAAGCACCAAATTTGGTTTTAGTTAGTTGAATTTCTAAAGTTTATGAAACAATTTATCACTATTTGTTGAGAGCTGGTTTCTTTCTGTTAAAGATGAGGAAGTATGTGTTGTCTCTAACCACTACTCAACATCAGAGTCCTTTCTGTATTTCTATCTTGTTCGATCCCATTACAGATGATGACAAATATCTTATGTTGTACTGATATGAATGCAGATACATATCATCGCACATTGCAAAAGAAAAACACCAACCCTGAGTTTCATTTTTAAGATAGTTCCTCTATTTTTTGGATAATATGGCCTTACAATATGATTAAAGAAACATTTAATCACTACCTCTTCTAACAATTCAATGGCTCTTTAGTACATAAGACCTGATTCTTGATTCTCTAAGGATGGATATATGGATATATGCACGAAAAGAAATCTTGGATAACATCCATCTATTGATCCATTTAATTATTCATTGTGAATTGAGTCCCTATTATATGGCAGCTAAGGTGTGCTAAGCACTAGGAGACAGAGATGAACCAGACATAATTCTCAGACTCAAAGATTCTTACTCCAGGTGGTAAAACAGAAAATAACACCAACCAGTTCAGTTCCATACAATGAGAACTACATTAGGGGTTGCAAAGCTATTATTGGAACACTATGGAAGGAGGATCTAATAAAGTACAAGAGACCATAGAGGGGTGAGAGAGTATACGAGCCTGAGACTGCACACTGGAAATGGTGATTTTTGTGCTATGCACAGAGAATGAACATGAACTTGACAGGTGTATTAGTAGAGAGAGGTTTGTTAGGAGAACAAGCATACATATGGAATATCTACTTTGGAATACTTTATGTATTTGGTATTTCTGGAGCCTGGAAGCAGCTTATGAAGGAGGACAGTAGATAGTCATCTTTTTTTTTTTTAAGATTTATTTATTTATACATACAAGCTGGGGTACAGGCCAGAGGTGTGGGGCGGTGGGAGTGTTCACCAGAGACAGAGTGGGGAGCAGAACAGGCAGATCAGAAACTCACTGCTGAGGGTAGCAGCGGGCGAGGCAGGAGAGGTCTGCCGTACCATGTTGGATTCTCCCCGGCTGGGCGTCAAACTCGCATCGCGTGCTGCCCACAGCTCACACAGCGCAGCGCTCAACCGCTGTGCCACCAGGGAGGCCCAGATAGTCATCTGTTTATCTATTTTTTTTATTGACTAATTACTAGAATTTTGTTTATCCTGATAGGGAAGAAGAAATATTGGATAGTCCTAAGAAGGGATAACACAATCCTCGTTGGAATTTAAGAGGGATGATTTGGCAACCTTGAGAAAGGTGGTCTGGGCAGAAATGAGAACAAAGGTGATGATCTCAGTTTGGAGGTTTATATCAAAAGAATTTATGTGTGCCCAATAGAAACCACAGGAGGTAAGAAGAAAAATCAGATTCAAAGGGGAGTGGGAACGTAGAGATGAAAGATGGTGTGTGTAATGAGAGAGAATGTAAGATAATCCACACTATCTAGTTCAATGAGGAAAATAGGTCATGATGCTATTGATTGAGTTCAGGAGTAAAGAAGGAACAACTAATGGGGATAGTGGTAAATTCAGCTTGAAAAGATTGAATCTGAAGTGCCAGAGGAAGGTTCAAAAAGGGTTGTTCCTAGACCTCAGGTCTGAGTATATGAAACAGCATGAGGAATAAATTCTTATAAAGATTTTGAAATTGGGGCCTTGCAGGTGATGTAGGTGTCAAGTCTCAGTGCTATAACCACTAAATCACGAGTTTGAACCCCAACCATGGAAGTAACCCACAAGGCGCAGACCTCTCCTGCCTCGCCCGCTGCTCCCCTCCGCAGTGTACTTCAGTCGATCCACCTGTTCTGCTCCCCACTCTGCCTCTGGTGAATCATCTCACCACCCATACCTCTGGCCTAAACCCCAGTTTTTCTATAAATAAATAAATAAATAAATAAATCTTTATAAAAATAAAGACTTGAAATCATTAAAGAGATCATTAAGTTTTAGGTATGGTTGTGATCACAAGGTGAGAATGAGTAGCAGGAAATATTAGAGTTAAGAACTAAAATCAGAGAAAATGAATGTTTCTTAAGCTGTCAAACTCTAGGCCAAAGACATGGACTCCAGTATTATGCTATGTGATTACAAATACACCAGCTGCCTACCTTCAAGACAAAAGGAAAAGAAGTTTATTGAAGTAATTATAATACCTTCTATTAGGCATTCCACTGCTCTGTATGAAGAGTAAAGGGTTAAGTGATCCCAAACTGTCAAATAATGCAAAACCTAACAAGAAGAACATACCTTTTGAAATGAGAAAGGTAACAGGCCTGTTTTAATAACACAAATGTATTCAAAGTCTTTATAGAGGTTTTGATTGTGTCAGCAGAGTTTAGCTTTCTTCAGTAGTGAAGTAAATTTGGAGGAAATGAAATCAATATCTAATAGCAAAATCATGTCAGAATTTAGAGTATTGGTTTCTGTCTTCATTAGCTTCAAATTGATAGGTTCAGGTGGTTGACATATATTTCACATTTCAAATTCTTTGAAAGACTCTTTTAACTTAAAAAAAATCATCAAAATAAAAATTTCCTGAGATTTATATGGAAAATAAATGCTGAATCAGGAAGGTGAGATAAATCAAAGGGAAAGAAACTAACACAAGACACCAGTGTGAAATTGGAAGTCCGAATTAAAAGGAGAGAGGAGGGACTCAACACTGTGGTTATGGGACCTGGGCCTACAACTGGCCTTTCTTAGGCAGATCACTTATGAGTCATAATAGCCATTTATTATTTGATGAAAAATAACAGGCTATTGGTGTTGAAACAGTACCTAATGGAATATGACTTACTTAGATGAAAATGAGTAGAGAATGATTAGTCTACTAGCTGCTGGATGATGAACTTAAATAGAGGATCCAAAAATTGATGAACGTAAAATTTTAAGGAAACATAACTTCAAATGCTTAGCCTAGCTGGGCATAGATGGAAAGAAATATATCATATAAAACAGTGTAATATACTATCACCAGCAATGGATTTAAATGTTTAAAAGCAGATTTGCAAACCATGTTATTTTCTGCACATCATGCAGCTGCCTTCAACCAGCAGCTATTGGTCATTGATCTTTGTGTTTCAAGCACATGCAAGTTTAGTAATGCTGTGCAGCTTTCCGAAGAAGATTTAAGCAATGTTGAATGTAATTTATCCACATAGTCATCATTCAATGAGAGTCCATCAAGTGCTAGGCACTTGTGAAGAGTTAAAGACAAATTCATCCTGTCCATAAGAATCAGCACATACTAAGGTCTTTTAAATACTCTTCTTCTATAAGTTGTGCTTTCACCCTAAATCTTAGGACATTCTTATTTCTTTAAAAAGAAATTTTACATTTTTGGTTCTACGGTCTACTATAACCTCAGTAACTCTTCCAGCAGAATCATTTCAGAGCTATTTTGGCTTTGCATAGTTAGTTTTCCTTCTCAAAGTGTCCTGCCCTTGATTTTTTTTTTTTTTTGGTTTAATTGTTTTTTTTTTTTCTGAACTCAAAATAGGAAGTGACTTGAAAAATATAAAATTTGGCAAAAGGGATAATAACTAGCAAAAAAAGATGATTATGAACCCAAGAAAAACATTTCTAAATCCACAGCCTGTTAGACTATAAGATAATTTCTCAACAAATTTAGAAGAATCTTTGACATGATTATTTTAAGGAGAAGAGTAAATTACTCTAAAATATCCTATAGAGGAAGATATGCCATGTTCAATTATATAGACCAATGCAACCACTTCTCCTGCAATCTGTGTATCTCTTTTACTATATATGTAGATCAATGATTAGTGTTTAGGTTAGACACACTTCATTTGAAAGTGTGAAAATTCATTGGAAAAGGCTATTTTTTCCTAGTTACTTTAAAGAGAATACTATTCATTATGAAACCCACAGAAGAGTATAATATTTTTGTCTCATTTATAGCTTTCTGAATTAAGTTAAGACTTCTTATTTATCATAAATTTTTAAGCTCTAGGGAAATGCCTATAAAAATACAATGTATAGATTCTTATTCAACCAATAAACAATAGGTTATTTCACAAAATGGAGAGACACACTTATGAAAGTTTTAATAATTTAGTTGTTAATCAACTGGCTCACATTATGCAATAAGAATAAAGTATTTTTGTTTAAAAACTAAAGATCCATTTTTGAATCCCAGGGCAACAAATATCTGAAAATCTGACAGTCTTCTTATTTTTTTGCTCCCTTTTTTTTAAAAAAACTGAAAGTTTTCCAAATGCATGTGATTTTTTCCCCCCAAATTTTGTAAACATTTGCTTCCAGGCTAAAACATCCTGCCAACTTTCAGCCAAGTTTATTTTTATGGTTGAACTATTAACTTCTGAATATAGGGGCTTATAAAGGAAAAACTCCCAGATCCACACTCCCATGATATAAACGACACCACTATAGGATATTTTAGAATCTTGTGTCTCAACATGTTGAGGTGTTAAATTACTTAAATTCTCCCTCCACAATGAAAGGCTGATTTCTTCCCGCATTAATTTTGGCTCTGTTGCCTTCCAACTGACTCCAAGGGAAAAATATGTTAAGAACCTAAACTTTAGAATGGGGTGGGGAGGTTGGAAATTAGACAGACATTATCTGGGAAGAGACATTATTCTTGTGCTTTCTGGATTCAAAAGTTTGGGAATATCTGCGGCTGATTTGCCCCGAGCCACAGGTTAGATAGTCTTTCTGGTTATTGAATTGAACCTGTATTCCTACATTAGCTTCTCTTATGTTTAAGCGCTCTTTTTGTTAAGCTTGCTGTGTATTGCTTGATGTAGATAACCTCCATTAAATGGCTCTAGTAAGTGCTGTTTGTGAATTTCTAACCAGGTTTAGACACAGAATTTGGGAGCATTCAATGCAAGCTTGCCATTCACGGCAAAATTTGGCTTACAAGCACTTTCTTGAGCAGGAGTCAATTTCTCTGGGACAGAGAAGCAGGTATCAGGTAACTGGCAGAGATGGTAACTACTTCAATAGTCTGTCGTCTCTTCATTACAGACCTCACAAGTGTGCCCTTTTATCCACATTTGTTTCCTTAATTGCAAAGCACAGCTTTTTCTTGCTTTCCACCTTGTCAACTCTGATTTCTTTTGGTTGTCTTTTCCCAGTTTCTCTTTTGTACTCTTGCTGGCTGTTTACCCTTTTTTGATTTTGTCCTCCCCTCCAGCCCTGAAGGTGGCTTTGTAAGAGAGCCAGGGGCCCCAGCAGGTGACCATTTCAAGTTGGACCCGGCCAGCCGTGTTGCTCTTGGGAAGGTGACTGGTTGTTGGGACCGTATTAAAACAAAACCAACCAACATCAAACCCGAATCACCAACACACTAAGCAGGTCCTGATTTTAACTCAGAAATAACAACTGAGGAAAATTCACTGCAAACTTTCATGGAAATACCTAACTTTAGGCATTAAAAGCAAGTACTTTAAAAAAAAAAAAAAAGAATACATAGGTCAGTGCCCTCAGAAACATTTTTTTGTTCAGTTCACAAATATTCTCAGGGAAAAAAGAAAAAGTGCTTATCTTGAACTCTTGATTTTTTTTTTTTTGAGCTTGTAATTTTTATCAGTTTGTTTTGTTTTTGTTCTTTTTTTTTCACTCACTGCTTATAAAACTAGCAAGCAGAAGTCTCTTTGAAACAAGATAGAACCATAAAAGTTTTCAAGACTCTCGTCACAAACTAAACAGTACAAATTGCACATACTTCATGGAAGTATCAGTCCTTAGTGCGTGCCTGGATCCAACTATCATAGATTATCCCAAAGTGGGAAAGAATGAACAGGACAAAATTAGCAGAACTGGGAGCAGAACTTGTCTAGTGAAAGCAACACGATCTGTGCTGTCAGGGCCTGACTCTCAGGCAGTGGGAAAAGACTATGCAAAGTTTTATTTTTGTAAGTGAACACTGGGTTGGCTCTCAAGAGGCCGACTCTTACACTGAGCTGAGTATCAGAGAAATTACAGTAACAACTATAATGCTTGTTGTGTCTTAGAAAAATAGTTATATTCTAATCATGCCTCTATTTTTAGAACCAATATATCCATGGATATGCCTTACCTAATATGCAAATGCAACATATAGAGAGTAAAGAGCCACCTATTTATTACATCCCGGTTCTAAATCTTTATGAGTCAGATAAGTATACTCCTGAGTAGGTGTCTAAGCATATCTTCTTATGATATTAACAAACACGTCCCAATAAATAGTCGTACAATTAGAGGAATGGATTTTAATTACAATGTCACAGGCTTGTTAACATGACATCCTCTCAAACTTCACGTGACAATGGAGGAATTACCAGAAAGAAACAGTTGAGGTATAATAATAATTTTAGTCATTCTTTTTTCAAGTTGCTATAATCTACCCAAAGATAACTAATTGTTCAAAGTAAACATTCCACTCCAACCACAAAAGGAATCCATTACACAAACATATAATTCACAGTCATTTTTAGTGGGTTGTAAACAGTTTGGAATGAGCATAAAATGGGACAAAAATCAAAGTGAGCATTTTGAAATGAAAAAGTGTTTGCTACAAAAGGTCAGTCCCTTTGCTTGGCAAACTATGTAGAAAAGCCTGGGAAAATGCTGATCACACAAGCAAAGAGGGAATTTTAAAGCCAACAGCCTCCTTGTTTCTTTAAACAGACATCGGAACCTATAACTGGATCCTGTCAAACAAACGACAGCAAAAAAATATAACAGCTGCTAAGAAGTCAAGTTGAGAGATAAAGTTTTTGAGGCTAAGGACCTTTTCAGAAGTAGACTAAAGGTCTTTCTTAAATCTTTAAGCAAGGTTATGGATCCCAGGGTGGCTTTTAGGCTCTAACTCAAATATGTAACTTTGTGTATCATTCTTGTCATAGTATTTTGTGTTTCAGAAAAAAAAAAAAAAGAAAGAAAGAAAGATAGGACAAAGTGTTGATCAACATCTGGTGAGGCATTCTGCAAAGTAGCTTATAGCTGGAATCAGAATTTGAAAGACATGGTATCATTTAGTTTTCATTGTGGTTAAAAAACTCACAACATAAAATTTACCATGTTAACTATCTCTAAGTATACTGTTCAGAAGTGTTAAGTACATTCACATTGTTGTGCAACAAATCCCTAGGTATCATTTTAATGTTGTTAAATAGTTTAGGGGCATATTAACCAGAACTGGGAATAATGGAGGAAGAATGAGTTGTTAAACCACATTCCAAAGGCTGAAGCCAATCCAAATGAAATTAAAGATTTTTTTTAAAGGCCTATTCCCTTGCAAACAAAAATATACTGGATATATAAAAATATATTTAGGGTAGAAACATGCTTATTCATTTTTTTGACTCCCTTGTTGTATGAAACAAATCTTTGGCAAAGGTTGGTATTGCTGGGTAGAAAAAGGACTGGTTTACCATTTAAGGTGTATCTTTTTGGGTGTCTCACACCAAGAGACTCTTTATATTGCACTGTCACAATCTATCAAGAAAATAACTTGGGAAATAAGGCTAAATTAAAGTTCTCCTAGTCTTAAGAAGGTGGCAACAGCCAGTCAAGGATGTTTTAGTTATATTACTTAAAATAGATATGCATATATTTTCCTTCTGCTTATTGAGGCAACAGTGGCTTACAATGCTGTAAATGAGGTATAAAATCACACCCTTCAGGTGACTTTTGTGCATTTAAGATGCACAAAAGTGATTTAATATATCATTTATAATGGAATGATTACTACCAAATTTTGTGTGTGATGACAGCATCTGAAATCTGCTCTTTCACCATGCTTCCAGTATTCAGTGGGGCAGTAATGACTCTAGTCATCATGTTGTGCATTAGGTATTTAGACTTATGGATCCTACTTAACCAGTCCTGCATGCCCTTTGACCAATATTTCCCTATTATCTCCAACCCCTGTGATGTCATTTTAAAGCAGATATACTCTTAATTATAAAAAATTACTGTAGTGCTTAGTCTTCCCTCTATTATCTGTTTTTTACTTTCAATAGTGCTTTTCATGGTTTGTGCTAATTTATTCAAAAACACATGTGTGTTTTCTATTTCATGTGCATTTCCTCTGTATTCTCAGCTGGGAGCATGGTAAATGACTCATAGTAGGTACCCTATAACTTCAGGTTGCCTGAATGCAGACAACACTCAGTATATCAGTATATACTCATTCAACCAATACACTATGTATAGCTCTTTCCAAATAATGAATCTTTACAAAGAGTAGTCAGTCTTAAAAAAGATCCATGTATTAAACACATAATGCTAATTACACCAGTTAGATGATACACTTCTTTTGGTTCACACTCCTAGACTTTCATCTCTAAGAGGTACAGGTGACTCTATTTTAAGTAAGTGATTTCTATCACCTTTGAGGTTATTGTAAACTACACAGAACATTCTATAGTGCAGTGAATAATGGACTTCCCAGTGTTTAGAATTATATCCCACCATATGTCTCAAGGCTTACTTCTGCAAGCTTGCGCTTCCATACTTAAAAAAGTCATATGATTTCACTCTTTTGGTCAGTTTACTATGGAAATGTATTGCGCATTACAATATTGTTTGAGAAATGACTTTGGAAAAAGGAACATAAATTGAGTTTGTCGATGAAAACTTGCCAAATTTCATATCCGTGGTCTGTAACTCACAAGTCAAGACAAGGGAGAACGACCCACTTGGAAGAACTTTAACATGTTCCTCTGCAGTTTGCCCTCCAAGTTTTGGGTCTATTTCCTAGGCTGAGCAGACAATGTCAGAAACCACAGAAATTACCTTAATCTAGTTATAATAGTTGGTGAGGAAGAGAAAGCTCTGGTGGTTTAGAAGAATAAAGGAAACCAAATCAAGATAAGGAAACATACTAAACAAGTTATTTGCTAAATTGGCTTACATTTGGCTCACTAATAGATTTTCTTTTAGGCATATCCAAGAGATCCAAAATTTAAATGTAACTAATGCCACTTTACTAGTGAGGAAAAAATAATGGATATTGTGCCAAGCACTGGGTAGAGTTTCCCTAGGGAGACTACAGGAGCATGAACGATTTGGTTCTGCCATGAGTAAGCGAGAAAAGTAACTGAATGAATGAATGAATGAATGAATGGTTGGATGAATGAATAAATGGAGAGATCTGCCTTCCTGATACTGCTTCATTTTAAATCAAGCATGTAAGAAGAATTTTTAAAAATAACACTACGGTCTGTAGGTGATTTTTTATTTAAGACATGGAAAATAATCTCAGGAAAAACTGAGAGAAAGAAACAAATCTTTTTTATAACAGCCAATATGCTGCTGTAGCAAGTATTGAGGCCATTTCCCTAAGACTCTGAGAGTAAACACACAGTTTTCATTAAATGTGCCTTTCCCATAACTGGTCCATAAGCATTTCCCATGACTCTGCTGTTGAGTATCTTGGCTAGAAGAGGATCTGGCCATTAGAAGGAGGGTCTAGCTATGCTGAGTCCCAGTAGTGCCGAGAGACTTGGCACCTTTATATGCTACTTCCTAATACCATCCCCAGTATAAAATGTCATCAGAAGCCTGCATAAACATTGGACTTAGATTCACATAAATTATTTCTGTCCTAAGGTGCTTTATGCCAGAATTTAGTAAAAACAACATTTTGAGTAAATAGAATTGGCGTATAAATGTAAGAATATTAATCCAACAAAATGATCATAGAAAAATATAATCAAAAGTACACACTTGTAAATCTTGCAATGATGTGAGAGGTTTATCTTGTGCCTTGGAGTTTTTATTGAACATTTCCATAGAGTTCCTTAAAGCTGACAATGCCAAAGTGCTTTGAATTATCAGTTGCAATGTTGAATTGCAAAGTCTTTGAGTTTTATTAAAATGCTTAAGAATTATTTTAATAATCGTATGTGTGATTAGTGACTGTTTAGTGTTGGATCTACAAATTCATTTTAAGAGTAAACACTGGGACAATGAAATGTAATGCCAGATATGATTGCTCTTGTCAGCAAAAACATTGTCTTATTTTATTAAAAATAAGCAAGAAAATGCCATGAACCAAAGCTACAGTTTGTATTTATAAATATTTTCTGCTCTACACTATCTGCAAACCACAAGGCTGTATCTAGCAGTTTTCATTTTGCATGAGGTATGTACATAAATAAAGAGGTATAGAACCTTTTTTAATATGTGCACACATCTTATTATGTACAGCTTCCCCAAAGTCCTATTTGGATTTTTTTCTCTAATATAACAGTGTTTATACCATTAGTACAGAGTATTTATAAGAGAATGAAGATTTCCTGAAAATGATGATAATTTAGCTATTGGAAATAATAACTTTAAAACATTCTCTGTGATCCATTTTGGCTTTAAATACTTATTAAATAATATTTATTCCTAAAATATGTACATATAAAATTAAATGAGATTGCTACATGCAATAAAAATAAAAACACATTTCTCTCTAAACTCCAATTGACTTCATTCCTCACAGATACGTCTCCTTGTGTTCATCCTGATTTTACTGTTATCTTCTCTCTCTCTCTCTTTCACTCTCTCTGAATTCCCAGCTCTTTTTCTTCCCAGCTTTCCCCCAAAGTCACCCTCTTTATCCACTTATCCTACCCACTCTTCTCCTTCTTGTTATTCTCTCATTCCCTACTGATATGGGAATAATAGGATCCCCGGGCTGTCCTTACAGTATAATTAAAGTATGAATTTCCAGGAGTGGGAAATTGCAGACCATTTTTATTATGCTTTGATAATAAAGCCAGGTAACACTGAGAGAATTAAAATGACTTTTTCCTTGCAGATAACTTGGTAAAGATTTTTTCCCCTTGGTTCTATTGTTTTAAGCGATAGGAACTGAAAATGGGAATAGATTCACCAATTCTCTTTCTGAAAACACCTCTATATTTTACATGATATATATCCCCCTAGATCCTGGAGATACGTTATAAACTTGTAACAGATGGCAATGAAGCTTCACATTTATATAATACTTTTTTTTTTTTTTTGAGATTCTGTATCTACTCTATGTATCTTCCAGGGAAAATGACCTTGAATGAAAGCCGTCATAGACCGATGGAAAAACATCCCACGGATAGTCTAGCATAGAAATGATGAGTCAATTGGGTTTTGTTTTGTTCCCTTCAGTAAGATGAAATAATTTTAGATGAAAAACAGAATGTTGAAACATGGGAATCAAAGGTCATCTTAACACTGGAGGTGTGTCTGACAATTGTCTCAGGAAAACCAGTTTGCTATATTCTGTACTGAACAGAAACACGTGGAAGATGGAATATTACTATTTGGAAGTAGAAATGCTATTTGCTGCACTTGGGTAATGTTGGGACCTTACCAAAAATTGTTCTGGCACAACATCTACCAGCATGAATGTTAGGAAGGTTCTAACACTGTGAGTGCTGATATTTTATGAATGTTTTATCACTGGCTTGAAAACAAGAAGTTTGCAATTGAATCAACAATATGTCAGAGACACAAAATATTAAAAAAAAAAGAAAGAAAACAACATTAGTGGGAATTACGGATATCCCTATTGTAAAAACAAACTGAAGTTAATAAGAAACTTGATCCTCTTAACCGATTAACAAAAGTCAAGTTTTAAGTGCGTGGCTTCCCAGACAAATCAAGAGGCACCGTTAAGTTGAGCGCTGGTTGTGTTCAGCGTTCACTAATGGGAGAAATGGCTGCATATTCAGTTACCCACCTCTTTTTTCAACAGCTTCAATGCATTGCTTTACAAACCGCGGAACTGTGGAATTTTCACGTTCACACACTGTGTGCAGATGAGAGCCAAAAATTTGATCTGCAAAAGAAACAAAGATGAGCTTCATTAAAATCGAAACTTGCGTTGTTCTTTAATTTGATTCTGTTTCCATATCCACTGCAAGATGAAATCTGTATCTTGCATAGGAATCAATTTTTTGCTTTAATTCCAAAGTGTCTGCTGCAGATATAGAAAGACCATAACTCCTTTGTGGAATAAGAGTCTGGTCTCAGAGAAAGAAAACTAACACTCTGCCATCGATTAGGCATGAGATGACTGAGTAAGTTATAGTCTCTCTGGGCCTTAACTTTGTTGTCTATAAAATAATGACAAGAAATGAAGAAAACTTTCATAAAATAATGACTCTTCATGAATCTTCAGTACTTTAGAGGAAATTAATCAATGGACCTCAAAATTATGATTTTATCAGTCTATTTAGCAGATTCTTTATGTGCATCAATGATACTTGAAAAGCAAGTTTCAGAAATCTTACTTTATATTGAATTTCTTAACATTTCTCCTGCTTTCAACATTCCAAGCTAAGTATCCCCTTTCTTGAAGGGCTCAGCACTTTCTCCACAAACTCTTAGCTTCCTATCTCAGTTTTGTGTCTCTTGTAGCATAGAGTTTCTCAGTATGTTAACAATTGATTTAGGAGGAAAGGGCCCATGGTTGAAAGAGTTTAGCAATACTGGGTTAGCAAAGTTGAGTAGGTTTCTTTGTATTAAATATTAGAAAGAGTGTTATGCCAAAATGCCCTGGGAATCCTCCCGAGGATTGGAAGATACACCATTTCCCAAACTTATTTGAGCAATATTCTTTGATTTCACAGAGCATGTCTCCAAACTGATGTTTCCAAGAATACACTCTGTGAAATCCTAGCCTAGCCCTCTTCTTATTTGGAACCTGTTTTATGCTACCTCACATTGTGTATTTATATTTATAGTATATGGGATATATTTTCTCCAAGTAGATCCTGAGTGTCTGCATCATCTACTTGGTCTTGTAGTCATCAGTGCTTAGCATAGATTCTGGTCTATGAAATTCACCCACAGATTTTGTTTTACTCTAGTAAAATATAAATTATATGAAATTTACCATTTTGGCCATTTTTATTTGCACAGTTCAGTGGATTGAGCACAGGCACATTGCTGTGCAATCATTTCAACCATACATTTCCAAAACTTTAAAGAATAGCCTATTTTTAGTGGGCTCACGGGCTTTCCATCTCATTCAGAGTGAATTCTAAGCCCCTATCATGACTTCTAAGGCAGTATACAACTTGACCTTCACCCAAACAATTAATTCATTTGCTTTCTCTTTTCTCATCCCCTTAGCAATCACTCAGTCCATATTGCTGTGTCTTGTCCATGCCAAGCAAACTTCTGCCTCAGGTACTTTGCACTTACGTCCCCTGTATGGAAATCTGTTGCCCAAGGTCTCTGGACAGATGTACCCATCTTAATGTAACCTTTCCCACCCACCTTCTAAAAAATGATACCACTCCCAATGGGAGCCCTCCACATCACTTTCATGCCTTACTTTTTTTCAAGTACTTATCTCACCTGACATAGCAGATTGATAAATGGACTATTTAATTGCCTCCCTTACTTAGAATACAAAACAGCAAGGACTTTATTTCCTTACTGGATCTCCAATAAATAGACAATGTTTAGCACATCTAAGAATTCAATGCACATTTACTGAATGATTGACTACAAGATATTTTCATAAATACCAGTGAAGGTCTTCAATAAATTTAAAAAATTGATCTTAAGTAGGAAGAATGAAAATACATATGAAATATATACATATAATGCAATAAAGCAGGATAGATTATTACAAAGGGTAGTCAGGATGCAGTGTGTGAGACTTTAAAGAAGTCACAATTCTTATACAATTCTTAGAAAGGTGGTGGTATGAATGGGGGACAACCCAGCAGGGAGAAGAAAAATTGATAAAAACCTAAAAAAGAAAGCTAGAGCATTAATAAAAATGCATTCCACTACGGAAATGTGCATTTTAAGTTAAGTTATAGAAGATAAACCTGATTATTTCTTGGGGCCTCCCTGGTGCGCAAGATATAGTCTCAGCTATATCAAGCTATCGGCAGCCACTGCAGCATGAGTTCGATCCCTGGCCAGGGAGCTTCCCACATGGCACAGCAGACGTCTCCTGTCTCACCTGCTGCTCCCCTCAGCAGTGATTTCAGTACATCTGCCTATTCTGCTCCTTACTCTGTCTCTGGTGAATCCTCTCACCCCTACACCTTTGGCTTACACCTCAGCTCTTGAATGCATAAATAAATAAAAATAAATCTTGAAAAAAAACCCTGATTATTTCTCTATACATCAACCTAGCATAGAGAAATAATCATGGGTATTTGTTTTGAATATAGTTATACAAATATTTATTGAGTGACTTCTATATAACAATGAAGTAGGCATATTACATTTTAAAGAAGACATTAAAAGTTTTATGATCTTTTAGGAGCTACTAACAGAAGTATTCGAAAATGGAATAAAGCAAATTTGATGAGGTGCTGAATGCTAAGAAAATGACCTTTAGTATGGGTCTTTCTCCTTTTTAGAGGAGGTGTGTGTGTGTGTGTGTGTGTGTGTGTGTGTGTGTGTGTGTGTTTAGGGTGGAGGGAGAGACAAATAGATATCCCAATGAAATGGATATTAAAAACCAGAGTTTTGTTGTTGTTTTTTTTTTAAAGTAGATTCAGTAAGTAGTAGCTGTAGAAACAAAGGCATTGTAGGGTCTTTGCTCATTTATCCATTCAATTTTTTTTAATATATATTTTTATTGTTATTTATGTCTTTTACAGTTTGTTTTACCCTTGGGTAGCCCACCACCAATTCACCCGTGATCCATCTCCATGGTCCCTTGTGTTCTTTTCTATTCCATTTTGTGCGCTTTTCCTTCCC
>PVIJ01005416.1:0-103916 GCA_004024925.1 Scalopus aquaticus
GGAATACTATTCAGCATTCAAAAAAGACAAACACATGCAATTCGCAGCAACATGGATGGACCTAGAGGGGATCATGATCAGTGAAATAAGCCAGAAAGAAAGAGAAAAATATCGAATGGTTTCACTTATAACAGGAATATAGGGGAGCCAAATAAGAAAGCAACATTCAGCAGGGAAGGAGGGGAGAGGGAGGGCTCAAAAGGGGGAAGGAGGGGAGCACGGAGGACTATGGTGATGGCTCCACGGGTGAACAGGTGGTGGTAACTTATGGGGAATACATAATAATGTAAAAGATACGAATAACAAAAATAAATATTATATTAAAAAAATTAAAAAAAAAGAAATGTAGCCAGGACTCAAACATATGACTATAGCTAGTGTCTTAAACTCTATGAATTATATATGTGTGTATGTATTTTTGTGTGTAAACAGGTAGGTAGGTAGGTAAGTAGATAGGTAGGTAGGTAGGTAGGTAGGTGATGGATGGTTAGATACATAGATAGATAGATAGATAGATAGATAGATAGATAAGAATAACTTTTCATCTTCCAATTAATTGTAAGCTTATGGGGCAGATTTGAAACGAGATCTTTTCCTCAAATGGGATGGAGTCTCCTGCATTTTTTAGTCAGTCAAAGTTAAGGAGATTTCAAAATCTCTGTGGGGTTTCTCATTTTCCTACTGATAACTTTTGTTTTTGTTTCAACTAAGTAAGGTTAAAGGAAGTATAGGCCTAATTAAATGCAGAATGTGAGCATTTGTTGTACTTTCTAGAATAAAAGCACTTGAAAACATAATGCTGCAGATTGTTTTATCTATGAACTTTCACTCTACGACAGAAAATATAATTAAGCACAACTAAATATGTTGGCTGTGAATTGTGGGAATTGGCTCAACTATAACTGTGTGCATGTGCCTGGGCAGTGTTTGCAAAAAGTGAAAGAATGGACAAAAAATAGATTGGTAAAAACTATCCTTTTGTCTCCCAGACATCTGACAACCAGAATAGTTATTTATTTATTGAAATAACTCAATATGTGTTGAGCTTCTACCATGTTTCAGGCTTTGTGAATGAGCTCTATCAGGCCATGCCCTCATATAACTTAAATCTGGTGGAAAAATCAGACAAAATAATAACAAATTGCATTAAGCTCTGTTGTATCGTTCTCAGCATTTACACATGCTGTTGTTATGTGCTTTGCCTTTTCGTGATGACGGCTATTCATTGAATACTCTGCTGCTCTTTACACCAGATACACAGTATCTGGCCTAGAACTTTATTGATACTGCATACAACGTGTTGCATTGATTAATCCTCACAATAATCACAAGATGAAGGTATCATCTCCATTTTACTGATAGAGAAACTGAGGCATTGTTGTTTTACTAAAGCCAAGCCAGGTCCACAGTTCTCCAGATCCAGTCCTCTGTCTGCCATGCTGTAACTGCTTAGGGAACAAATTCTAAATTATTCGAAGTAATGAATATTCCTTTACAATTTTCCTCTTCCCTTTGATCTTTATGAACTCTCTAGTTCTTTAGCACCCTATTAATTTTCTCACTCAGCTCCATGGATGCAGGAATGGAGCCCCTAACCACAAAGACATCTTCTCTGAGAGACCCCAAGATGCTCCACTTAGCCTCAGCTCTGATATGGATTATCCACAGCAGCTCCACCTAGGCCTCACCATGTTTCCCCTTTTCCTGTTAAGTAAGTCCCAGCTCTCCTCCCTTCCCGGCAGTACTGGGTCCCCAGGTCTCAGAGTTGGCCATCTTCCCTGAGATCCTGCCTGTGAACCTTCATTCACTGTACTTTCACCTCCTAGTCCCTGTGGCCACCTTCCAAGTCAAATACTGTGGGTTGGGTGGAAACAAAGTTGAAAAAGAAACATTTGCCTATGTTCTTTCCAACTGGCACCTAGGTACACCTCCCAGGTTCACAGTTGCACTGCAACCCTTATCATCGCTTTCCTACATGACTCTAGGGCAGAACTGTGGAAAATGCCTGTTTTGCTGGGAGCTCCCTTTGCAATAGACTGGTTAAATTCCTTTGAGTGGATTCTACCACATGATGTGTCCTTTCACTCTCCCCCATTAATTGTGATCCCCTTTTGGTTTCTATCTTGATTTGAATGGATAGGCAGAACCTTGAGTGCATTGTGTTTGCACATTCAAAGCTTGGCCCTTTTATTTCACTCTATGTCACCTCCTCAGCCACATTTCTTCCAATACCCTCTCCAACTTGTCTGGGTTCCCCTCTAAGTTAAAGTTTCTGCCTTTACCACACAATGAGGACTTCCTATCAGTGGTGTGGTTTTTACTCCTAAACCAACTTCACTGAAGAATACCCATTGATAAGAAAAGTCGTGGACCATTTGGCTCCATCTGGGTTTTTCATACCTGGCCTGTTGCTTTTTTATTTCCTTTTAAGCCCTTGGCTTGTTACAGTTTGCCAAAGGGCACATTGCCCAGTTCCATGCCTGAATAGCCCTGACTTGTCCCATAACCTTACTTATACCTGCCCTGGGTTCTGCTTTGTCACAAACCATTTTCTACAATGTGGTGCTTTACAGTTCGGGGCAAGGCAGATGTTTTCCAGATTGCGAACGCTGCATTTTTAACTCACTCTGTCAGCAGCCTTCTCCCATATTTCATAGAGGACCTGTTGTAAAGCAATTTGTCTTTCAACCATTTCTTCAAATTGAAATTGAACATTACAGTGAACTGGATGGTGGGGAGAGAGAAAGGAAAGGAGGGAGGAATAGAACACTACTTAGTATAGTTTGAAGTTTTCTGGAAGACTTATTTTTACACTACAAATTTCCAGTCCTTACACATTTTTGACAAAGTAAAGAACAATAGTCCCCAAATTTATAACTACATCATGTTCCATAAACATTTTTAACCATAAAATATTTTTTTCAGAGGTGTTTTTATTGTCTGCAGTATATATTGAATTATTTACCCAGTGTATAAGCTACTCTAGCTATGAGCTTTTGGAGCGTCTTAACTCTCTGGGCCCAGTATTCTGCCTGTCAGAAGTACCTTGGGGGCCTAAGAAAGGCCTGTAAACTCAGCTTTTGAAATCAGAGGCTTTGGAAGGAGCTACAGAGATCAGCCTTTGCTTGAACATTGCCAGAGACATCTCTCCACTCCAGAGTGGTTAGGCAATGATTCCCGCTCTTCAAAATCTGCCTTTATAAGCTAGAAGACAAAAGTAGTAAGTGTAGTCTCTTTTTGAAAAAATGTTGGCCACAGTCTCAAATTTTTTTTAAAAAAGATCCTAATAAGGAACATGTCTATGTACTAGATCCAGTTTGTAACCTCTGATCCAATTTCTCATCTAAATTTGTAGATATCTATCACACCCTTCATTTGATTTCTTTGGTCTAAAAAAAAGCCCCTCTAACTTTTCCTGCCCATCCTCTTTTGAGTGTTTCTTGCCCTTTCTAATCTCTTCTTTAAAGCACTGCTTTTAGGATAGAATATACCTTTTTGGAGGGTGGGGCTAGTCTTTTAACAAGAACAGGTAGAAGGAGCATCATGATGTTCTTAATCATGACTCAGTATTGCCAATAAAAAGTTCTCTGTTGCTATGTGAACATCTTTTAAACAATTGGACCCTGCTGTCACTGGGTCCAATTGAGCCTTCAAGTTTTCACTATAGCTATTAGTCATTTGGGGCTTTTTTTTCTTTTATTATTATTTAGTAGATTTGCTTAAATTATGAACTTATCTAAGCTACAATTTGAACCTAACTGCAAGCTATTACATTTATTTATAAAATTTCAACTGTTGGTTTGGATCATTATTTTAGCCAGATGTATATGATCCTCTAAAATTTTAGTTCTAAAATCTGTTAGTTAAATTCCAGACTATTTTCAAGTTTGATAAACATGTCATCATCCAATAACTAATGATAATGTTGACCATGTAGTTTTCCTCAAGTATAGCCTCTACAATTTGATGCTGATATGCTAATTAACACTGTTAGTATATGGTGACTTACAAATCCATCTACTGATATTATATCTAGCCCTTTATGTTTTGTCCATAAGGATATCATTGGTCACTTGATCAGATGTTTTGCTAAAGTTTAAATGTGCTTCGTCTAACACTGAAAAATAATCCCATCAAAAATAAAAGATTTGATTTTATAAAACTTACTTAATTTTAGCACTTACTGATAAGTCTTATTAAAAGTGGGCATAAAACTTAAATAGACATTTCTCTAAAAAAGATGTACAGATTGTCAACAAACAAGAGAAATACTTAATATCATTAGTTATTAAAGAAGTGCAAATCAAAACCACCATGAGATATCACCTCACACCCATTTGGATGACCCCTATTTTAAAATGCGTATAGAAAGAAATTCCCATGTTGGTGGGAAGGCAAAATTTACAGCAGTAGAAAATAGTATGGTTGTTCCTCAGAAATGAAAATTGAATTACATTATGATCCAGCAATCCCACTCCGAGTATATATTCAAGAGAATTGAAGTCAGGTTGTTGAAGAGATATTTTCACACCCATGCTCAGTGCTCATTTGTCATTATTATTAAGGGGTAGAAGCAAGCCAAATGCCCAGACTGGTGGATGAATGGATTTTTAAATGTAGTATATGTATATAATGAAATATTACTCATCCTTGAAAAGAGAAGGAAGTCTTGTCACATGCAACAACATGAATAAACCTTACGGATGTGGTATTGAGTAAAGTAAGCCGGTCACAAAAGGATGATATTGTGTGATCCACTTATAGAAGGTATTTAAAGTAGATAAATTCATTGAGACAGAAAGTAGGAATGTAGTTGCCTGGGTCAGGGGAGAAGAGGTAGTTGTTCAATGATATAGAGTTTCAATTTTGCAAGATGAAAATGTTCTACTAGAGATGTTGTACAACAATATGAATATATTTAGCTCTGCTGAACAGTATACTTTAAAATGGTTAAATAGACAGTTCTCCAAAGAATATGTAGAGATGGCCAAAGCAGTGAAAAAGCAGTGATTATCACTTATCATCAGGAAAATGCAAATCAAAACCAAGAGATGCCATCTCACACCTATGGGACTGGCCCAGATCAAAAAAGTCAGAAACAAGTATTGGTGAGGATGTGGAGAAAAAAGAAATCCTCGTAAACTTTTGGTGAGTATGTAGACTGACACAACCCCTATGGAAAACAATATGATTTCTCAAAATATTAAAAATATATTTACCATATTATCCAGAAATCGCACTTCTAGATAGATACACAAAGAATGCAAAAAAATAAAAAATCAAAGGGATATATGCACTCCTGTGTTCATTGCAGCACTATTTACAATAGCCAAATTATAGAAATAACCCAATGACAGGTGAGTGGATTAAGAAGAAGGTGTGGTATATATACACAATGGAATACTACTCTGTAGTGTAAAACTATTGCTTATTAGAAAAAGGTGAACTCTTGCCATTTGCACCAGCATGGAAAGCACTGAGGGGATTATGTTAAGCAAAATAAATCAGAAGAAGAAAAACAAATACCATATGATCACTCATGAGTAATATAGAGAAACAAAATAAGGGACAGACAAAACTAAAACAATCAAACACCAAAAACCTTACTGCAGAATTGAGTCTACTGGATGGAGAGGGCTAAAGGTAGGGAGCAACATGTGAAAGGGGACCAATGGATGGTGGTGCCTTCTTGGCGGGTGTGGTGTGATAATATACATTTAAAGAGGCGTGTACCTATACCTTTGGATCATATACAGTGTTGTATAACAACGTTGCCTCAAAAATGTAATTTTTAAAAATTGATTGTTTTTAATTCTCACAAAAATAATCAAGATGCTAAATTGTATTATTTTCTTTTACCAAATTAAAGTGGTATAAATTTTTTTTTAAAAAAATATCAGTTTACTCCTTCCTTCTATACAGAAGAAAATTGAGAGCCTGAGAATTTAAAGAAACTTTTAGTGAACTCACATGGATTCCAGTTACTAAAATTTCTCAAGTGCTCACAAATGAGTTATTGCCTCTAACTCCTTGCAGTTAAAGTATTTTCTGACGGAAACAGTTTTAATCACTGTATATGGCCTATTCAGAGTCTTTTTAAGATTTCATTTGAGAATATATAAGGCAATCGATCTTAGTATATCCATCATTAAGTCAGAGGATGAATGACTGAGCTCAGCATGCTAACTGGAGGTCTAATTACCACCTTTCTCCCTTTGACTTCCATGCACATGCTTGCATATCACTGTAAGGCTCCCATCCAATACAGACCCACTTAGTTTGTAGTTTCCAAATAATAAATGGCAGTGATCCCTGATTGCTTCCTATAATTTAAAACCTTTTCCCAGACAATTTCATAATTTAACTTAATTTCTTTTGAATTCTAAGGTTTGTAAGCTTTCTTCTCACCTTTTCCATATTTAAGATCTAAGGGTGTTCTTGTTTTAACTCAAACTGATATCCCAGATAATGTGTCCCTTTATAAAAATACTCTTGAATAAGAAATCATATTTACCTTGCTTATAAGCCTCAGGATAAGAAAGGAGTATTTTCTGTTATATTTAATTACTAATCAAAGTATCAAATGTCATTGTAAAAATAAAATAGGAATGTCAGATGTGAACTGTGATACCATATTGTTGATTTTTAAAAGGAAATTAGCCATGTGATCCAGACTAAATTGTTGGTTTCAAAAATCCCAAGTATTTAACGTGATGTAATTAATATGTGAGTTTAACTTTTAAGTAGCTATTCCAAAGTACTTAAAATCTTCACCATTGTAATATTCAGCTGGTTTTCTTTGCAGTGCATTAGAGATGTCTATTACCCTTTAAAGTGAATAGTAAGAATAATGTCCATTGTTTTAATGTGATTCTTTTGGTTGTATGATCCCTATTGGATATAAACTCTTACTGAGAGGGAACCATGGAATTTTAAGAAGAATAACAAAAAACAATTCAATATAGCATTTTAATTTTCAATAGTAATATAATATTAAAAACACAGATAAAGAAAAAAAACACAGATAAAGACATTCAGATTTGCATTCCAGTACTTCCTAGCTTTGGCAAATTATTTATCCTTTCTCATCTACCATAATTGAGGTTAAAATGGTGAATAAAAACATTAGGACTTTAAAAGGGAGTTAGACTAAGGTTAATTTTACAGTTTTCCATGGGTAAGTTCAGTTCTTGTTTGAAATGTTTGGAGTCAATCTATGACTCCCCTTCCAGCCAAACAAGCTGCGTGGTGCGTGGAGAAGTAAGTGGCTTATTATATCACAAACCTACAATCGGCCTGAATATGTTTTCTGTCACTTCCAACTTGACCACGTTCTGCTTGATTACTTCACTTGGCAAGAAGACATTGTTCATATTTGCATATCCTCAGAGTAATCAGAAGGAGCCAAGTTTGACTGTATTTAAAGGATTTAACTTGAAGTTTGTTCTCCTGCAAACCGACAGGGGGATTTGCCCCAGTCCTCCTGTTTACAATCAAAGGCATTCCGTAAATAATCTTGTATGAAGTGAGTACAGAATAGACTTCTTTGTTTGCCAGACAGGCGAAAGTCCTACTTTTTCTTGTTGCTAAAATTCTGGGCCAGAAAAATGATTAGCATTACATTAATAGTAAATTAACCTCATTCTTTTTGTAATTTTTACCCTTATAATGATTTCATTGAAAAATCCAAGAATAACAAAAGGGACCCCCTTCTTCACCCACCCCTTCTGGTACTGAGAAATTGTTTAGGTGTTTTATAATATGAATAATACTCACAGGATCTAACAATTGTGTGACAGTTTTCAGTTTTCCAGGGCTCTTTCAAGAACGTTCTCTCTCCCTGAACTAAAGAAGATAATGGTAGAACCACTATTATTTACCCCCATAAACAGATGAGGATATTAAGTTCAGAAAGGTTTGTTTCTTGCCTAAGGCTATGTAGAATTCCCAGGCCAGCATTTTTATCCCTGAATCCCCTCTCACTCCAAAGGTAAGGGGTAAATGTTGTGTGCTTTTTGAGTACTTGAGTTTGCACAGGTACTAGAATAGATACTTTCCATGTCACTTTATTGTTTTCAAGCATACTGTGAATTGACATTACCATTCCCATTTATAAATTAGTTTGCTCAGAGAGGCTAAGTGCCTACTGAAGGACACATGACAAAGACAGTCTTCAAAGGATTCAGACTCTAAAACTTATAAATCTTTTTTTGTATACATGGTTTGTATATGTGTACATGTGTATGTACATGTATATATGGTAAGGACTCGTCCATGTGATTTGTCTCTACTCACCCATCCACGTACATGTAGACACAATTGTTAGGAAAGCTCCTTATATGAAAACATACCACCGGTTCCCAGCGATGATTAGAATGGCCTCCAGAGATGCCTGGATTATAAATTCATCTGCCACACTGGATGCGGTGGGGACTTCAAAAGTAGGACATCTGGAAAAGCTTCAGTGTTATTCCTCATCTTTCAAACCTCCATTATCCTCCCTACTTACATGAAACAAGAGAAATCCTACCATGAGAAAATGGGTGCAAAACAACAGCCATTCTCAAATTCCTAGCAGTGGAAAGGAGTAGCCAGAGCAAGGGGTAAGAAGCAAAAGGAATGGGGGAGGAATCCCCGCTTTTGTATTCCTGGCTCCCCACCCTTGTGTCCTGGGGCAAGTTACTTCCTCACTATCCATCAGCTTCCTCACCTATACAAATGAAGAAAAGGATGGCATTTACCTCGTGGGAACTAATTGTGATGATAAAATCAATGAGTTAAGGAAATGTGCTTAGAACTATACCTGGCCCATACTAATAATGACACACATGCCTTTGTGCCAGTACAAAACAATAAACATTAGATACTCCATGACCAGATTTTATCTTTGCCCAAATCCTTGTGTGAGTTAACCCACAGAACACAGTGCCAACACCAAGATTTGGGTGCCCCTTCGAACATTTTGTGTTAAGCCTGTTTATGTGGGAAGAAGGAGATGTGATTAATTACTATACTACCTCATCTGAACAATAAGTCCTTAAAGAAGGTGTGTACAAATAAAAGCTACATAGTAGTGTATTCTCATGTACATGTACAGGGAAACTCACGTGTTTTTTTTAAGATTCTATTTATTTATTTTTGTGTAACAGAGCTGAGGTATAGGCCAGAGGTGCAGCAGGTAAGAGAATTCACCAGAGACAGAGGAGCAGCAGGTGAGACAGGAGAGGTCTGCTGTGCTAGGTGGGATAGCTCCCTGGCCAGGGATCGAACTCAGGCCATCATGGTGATAGTGCTGAGACTTAACACATAGGCTACCAGGGAGGCCTGGGAAACTTACTCTTTAAAGGGGCTTTTGCATCTTTTCACCACTCTAGTCATATTTCCATTGTAACATTTCCAGCAACATACTGTAATTATCTCCTCTGTCTTCCTTACCAGACCATGAGCTCCTTAACTGCAAAAGATGTGTTATATTTAATGTTACACCCCAGTACGTAGAAGAGTGTTTTTGGCTATAGTGGGAGGATGAGTGAATGGATGCATGGTTAATTCTAAGTTATAATCATCCCTGCATTTTCAAAACTTCAATCTGAATTTTTGCACTTTAGGTTTTCTTAAAGCAAGAGAACTGATGGGGTTATTGGTCATCAGAGCATATCATTATGTAACCCACCTAGTTAACATTCCATAATTCTTATGTTTAGTTTGCCAGTCAAATAATTCATTAATGATAATATATGCTAAGAGTTTATAATTTTAATGGTCAGGTTCAGACTGATGGAAAAAAAATGTATGCCTTGTGTCTTCCATACATATTATATATTCTTTTCAAAGTAATGCTCCAGTGGATTTCAAAAATATATCTCAAAGTGTTAGCATTCATAGTTACTGGGTTCATATGAAATCATTTAAAAAGAATTCTTGAGTTTTAGGAAAAAAACACATCAAGTCAGCTAGTGATGCTGTGCTGGAGGGAACTGTACACATTATCCAAACAGACACCTCACGATTGTGAGTAAGAACAAGTGAGGTGCAGCAAAATGAATGATTTGTTTAGGCCGCGTAGCTCCTCAGCGTCTGAGCAGGCTCTGATTTCCGGGCCACATTTTCTAACCCAGTGGCTTTTTGGACTCTGGGACCAGGGTTCTTTAGTGCTGTTGATTCTGGAAGATGGAGGACTGGTGCTATACATCCAAACCAATCCAGCAAGGATGTGATTTCTGAAACACCATGTTGGGGTTAATCTGGGCTGGCAGCCAGTAAAAGAAGAGCCTGTGGTTCACATTAATGCTCTAGGATATATATATAATCTACTCAAGTGGCGTTTAACTTGGAAGGTGTGAGAGAAATGCAAGTCTGCTGCTACAGAGAAGCAACCTCATAGGGGCACCTACGTACTTACAAAGTCTTCCTAAAGTCTCTCTGCCGTTTTTAAACATCTGCACTTTCAACTTTTAAACTTCAATAATTTGTATCAAAGATTTGATAGAAATAGCTAACAACCAATGAATGATTCTTTTTTCCTCATTGTGTATACAGAAGACTAGTTTAAAACGATATGATGTAACAGCATACATGGTGTTTGAATGAGTCTTTTACTCTTTTTCATTCCTGCCTCCAGATTCGAAAGATTCCAAGGAGAAGAATAAAATGGAAATCCTCTATATACTCGTACCAAGTGTTGCTATTCCTCTAGCCATTGCCTTGCTCTTCTTCTTCATTTGTGTCTGCCGCAATAACCAGAAGTCATCATCACCACCTGTCCAGAGGCAGCCGAAACATGTCAGAGGTCAAAATGTAGAGATGTCAATGCTGAACGCGTATAAACCCAAGGTAAAATGAGCAGTTTAGAGTTACAGTTATGCTATCGACTTCAGGTTAAAGCAAAATTTATAACCTCTCCAAGCTTGGAAATCAAATGAATCAGTTTTATAAGTGTGAGAGTTCATTTGCAGCATAACCATATATCTCTAACGTTGTCCAAAGCAGACTGGACTTACTTTTTCATCAGTTATGTCTATTTCAGCTTTGAGCCAGTCATCTCACTGCCTTATAGTGGCATTTGGGTAGGAAGAAATCCTTAGAAAATCACCTCTATTGGCCTATCAGGCGTCATAATGTGAGCTTTTTTTCAAAATTTTGAAAAGGAAAATTCCATATTCTTACAGGCAAACTGAAAGAGATCAACAGAGAGAGAGAAATTCAACTTTGATCACTAACTTCATTTTCAAAAAATCCTTTTTATTGCAAAGCAACATACATATACTTATCACTACTGTACTATACGCTAAAAATGGTGAATTTTATGTTGTGTTTTTAGCTCTTAAAAAAATACTTTTGAGGCCTAATCTAAATCCCTTTCTCTTCAGTTTAAACATACGTTAAGAGAAATGTTGCCCTTCCTACGATCTCTGAATGCTGTTTTATGGCTAACACATCTCAGCCTTCTATTTGTACTAACTCAACCCACTTTTTTTAGTTTTTCCCCTGCATCTTTCAGCATTTGGGTTGCTCCAGGTCCTGGCACAGAACCCAGGGTCACTGGCCCTTACCTTAAAAGGAGCACATGCACAGCATCTTACCGCTGAAATACAACAGAGCCTTTATTTCCAGAAAGCCAACACCTCAATCCTAGGCCTTTCAGCAAAGAGATTTCATTTTAATAATTTTGGATTTTTGCTTCCTAAAGCCTGTCTTTTCTTCTTGCTCCAACTCCTAGAAACATTCATTTATTTATTCAATAAATATTTGTCTTTTCTGTGGGCTAGTGACCATATTATTATTTTGATCCTCATAAGAGGAGATGCATCACATTTAATAAAGTCTTAGAAAAAATTGCTTTCATGCTCAAATTAATCTTTTTGCCCAATCAGTAGAATAATTGGAATGGACACATAGCCCTCATTGGGTTTTTTTTTTATTATTTAAAAAGTCTTAATTATTTTTCTATTGTAAAGTTCTATTTGCTAGTATAGTTTTTGGATTTCTTAAATGCTGTATTTCTTTTTTAAATAGTCTGAGTCAAGCACAACTACTGTCCCCTTAGGTAAGAATTTTTACCTTAAAAAACCTAAAATCCTGAAGACCACAGTGTTTGAAGTGGCTTGGGAGTAGAGAAAGTAGAAGTAGAGATGCAATTCTTTTGACATCTAAACTTCTAGCAAGACAATTGCCATATATGATAGCATCTCATACACTTACCCTTCAAAGGTAGTAGAAAAAGACAGAGGGGTTATTGTTATTACACAATGTTATTACACAACTAGGGAAGTAACACCTAGTTGACCACTTTCATATCCCATGACTTCAGGTTTTTTGTGCTATAGTCTTTGTTCTGTGAGGGTCTTTCCCTGTCATTTCAGTTATTAAATGTTGAGAGGCCAGAACTCTGGGTGGGAGAGAAACCTAGTTCCATTTTGTTCTAGTAGTTACTGTGCAGAGGCTGCAAACCCAGAGAAGTTGGCTTAACATGTTGTGGAGGAACCTTGGGAAGAGTCATTTTCATATGGGAAAAGGATTGAGTAGGTCTGCCTCAGCTTGCAATTCAATCTCCTTTTCATTGGAGGTCTGATTGGCAATACATACTATCCAAGAGGCACAATGTGTTGGATGTATATAGTCTTCCAAAAAAGAAGCTTAGTTTTGTTGCATAAATAAAGCTAATATACATTGATGGCCACAAGCTGCCAATAACTACCCCAGGAACTTTTACATCCATTATCTCAGTTCTCACACCTGTGATATAGGGGAGGTATTATCACTATTGTGCAGCCAGGTAACCAAAATTCAAACTGCTTAAGTGTCTTGTCCCAGGTCAAATAGCTGGTAACTGGAAGAGATAAGTAGGAATTGTCAACCCTAGCCCTTACACTTGCCACCTCCCAAGATAACTTTTTTCTCAGAACAAATCATGTTGGGAAGGGGGTTTAGGAGACCAGACAAACAACTTAATGTGACTCCAGTTGGTCAGTTTCAGCTGAGCACTGACCTCAACTATCACTGAGCCTGTGACAAATCCTCAAGAGGGCCCATATAACCAGTCGCCAGCCTGAATGATGAGGTCCCAATCCTGCCAGGAACATGTGAAATGAGGCCAGAGCAATAATAGTCCTCCAGCCTCCATGTTCATAGAGAGAAATGTAAAGTATACTGGGATAAATTTTCCAAAGAGTCAGGGAAGTAAACATTGTTTTCATTATTTCTGGATCATTTCTGATGTGTGCCTTGTAGTATTTCCCAGTGTCAAGATTTCTCCAAACTAAAGCTTAGGATTTAGCCTTAAACAGCTCACATGCAATACTGAGCCAGAATGGAAGTAGGAAAGGCTCAAGTGTATTTGACTAAGTTGAGAAGGGAAAAGAAAACAACAAAAACAAATGCTAACTTTTTCTTTTCTTACTCTCCTAAGAGATTTGGCTCCAATCAAATTGGAGTTATTCACTTGTTTGTTTTGGTTCTTACTGAGTGCCTTTCCTGGAAAATGCACAAAGGACTTTGTAGACCTTAAAGAAAATTTCTAAATGTAAACAGTCAATCTCTAAAACTGCTTTGAAAGGTCACTGACACATAAATATTACATGTACCTATAAAATTTAAAAGGACTGGACACACGTAAGAAAGAGAAAAAAGTCCTGAAAACAAACATCCTACAAGAACAAAATCGAAAAGGGTATTTGGAGGCTGGGATGAAAAAGGAATAAAGAGTGGAAGTTGGTCTGCTGGACCAATTTGAAAAAGAGATTCTGGGATTCTTATTTGTCCAAAAGAATGTGCCCTCTAGGCTTCAACTATCTATTTCCATCTCGCTCCACTTTCTGAGCTGCTAAAATGCACCCAAGTGTAGGATTTAGAAGAGGCTCCTCTGGGAGATTGGATCCACCCCCTTCCGAGAGAGGACAATAGGCAGTTGCAGACCTTGACAGCAGGACCTGGCTGGAGTCCCCAGAGAGGTGAATGTTGCAGTAGGAAGTTAAAATATTTAATGAGGTACAAGTTTCCTTCTGATCTGAGGGTAAAAGAAGCAGTAGCCCAGAGAGGCAGTTTAATGCTGAGCCCTGAACACTCAGAAATGGAGATTCTCCTCCTGACTCCACCTCTGAGTGCCCCTGTGGCCCAGAGAAGCCTCTCTACCATCCGCTTTCTCAGCTGTTGAGAAAGTAGACTGTTCATGTAACATGCTGCTTGTTTATTTTTCTTTTATTTTGTTCAGCAAAAGATTTCAAACCATTCACTGGGATTAGGTAATCGCCATCTCTTCCAGTTCTAGAATCCTCTGATGAGTACTCTAGTGATGCATGAGCTAAGCATGATTCTTCTCTATTGCATAACAAATTTTACAATCTGAGTGAGTGTTTTTTAAAAGTGCTGTGGAAAATGAACCTTCTTCAAAAAGCCTGGCTATTCTAACTTCCTTTTTCCTGGTTGTTTGCCTCTTCCCCCCAAGCCCCACAAACTGTCCTATGTCTGAAAAACAGAGCAGTCTTTAAGGGTGCTTTAGTACAGACGCAAAGATATGGAGTTTGCTCCTGGGGAGTTAGATGGGGAGCAGAGCCTCCCGTCCACCACAGGGTGAGCCTGTTTGTCCCTGTTTTTCACCCTCATGGTTTTTAGGGAAGCAGAGAGGTTAAGAGTGGAGGAATTGAGAATGTGGGACAAGGTGAGTGGGAGCAGGCTACACCTAAGCCTCATATGTGTGTGGGTCAAATTTCTGCAGCCCCTGACTCATATAAGGAGCATTTGAGGGAAAGCAGGGTTTGCCTAGCTTTCTGAAGCTGGTAACTCTATTTTATTTCTCAGTTTACCCTCATCTTGTCAGCTTCCGTTCTTTACTTCCAGGAATTTCATCTCTCCTTTTTCTTTCCAGCCAGCATAAATGTACTGACACTTGATTATATTCTCCATTTTGCCAGCAATAGGCTTCCATCTAAAAATCCCTGCTGGGATCTGGCTACCCTTTTGAAACCCCAGTCCTTATTCAGTGTCACCACACCTGGTGCTAAAACATCCTCATTCATTTTTCCACTCACTCCTTCAAGCCATGGCTTCTGAGCTCATCATTCTATTGTTATGTCCCTCAAGGGAATCACCAGTGATGTAATTTAATCCAGTGACCTGTTCCAAGTCTTCATCCCCTTTAACTTCTCTGGAGCATTTAATATTCTTAGCCACCATCTTGAAATACTTTATCTCTTGGCTTTTCTCCTATCGCCTCCTGTTTTCTTTATTAGTGCTCCTCTTTCTTTCCCCAAATGGGAACATCATCTAATGTTTGTCAGCCCTTTTCCCTCCTCTCTCACTCATGCTGATTTCATCCTCTGGCATCACTTTAACTCCCACGTGATATAATGGTTCCCCAGCCTGGAAGGCCAATCTCAGACTATAAAATTCTTCATCCCAGCACCCAAAAATCCAAGATAATCTCCGGATTTAATTTAGCTTTCTAGCCATTTTTTTTTTTCTTAGTCAATTTCTGCAGGGTAGTATGAGAAACTTCAAATAGCAAGCATTTAGAAGCAGAGAGATATGATTACAAATCTTGGCTCCTTTGTTTACTGGCCATGAGATCTTAAGGAAGGTCTCTGAATCTTTCTTTTCTCACCAGGATAAAAATAGTACTTGAAAGAGATATTTTTGATACTTCAAGAAACTGTCTGGCACTTCACAGATATTCAATAACTCGAAGTACTATTATTTTTGTTCCAGTGTATGAACAATCCAAAACCTTTTTATCAGCTACCAAATGCTGTGAGTAGGATAATGTGGGTTGCAAAGAAGCTATAGGATTCACTGGCCCAGAGCATTAATTGGGGTGAGAACAGAGGAAAAGGAATCACAGCAAAAATTAGAGAGGTAGCTCTTTGGACAGTTCTGGTATTC
Source organism: Scalopus aquaticus (assembly GCA_004024925.1). Taxonomy (NCBI): domain Eukaryota; kingdom Metazoa; phylum Chordata; class Mammalia; order Eulipotyphla; family Talpidae; genus Scalopus; species Scalopus aquaticus. The sequence continues at coordinate 15,877 of PVIJ01005416.1, forward strand.
CTTGTGCCCATTCAGTTGCCATAAATTCCCCTACCTCACACATTATTCACACCCTGGATAAAATCCATCAGAGTGGAGAGCAACTAATGGTGACTGTTGGGAGAATGGACAATACAGAACCTCAGCTTAAATCTATGTAAAAATTTTACTTTTGGGGAGAACAAGTATTATAAGTGAATATATCATAAATGGCTCTTATGAATAAGCTAAAATACATCACATGCATTATCTCAGCAGAATCTTTTTGAGTCTGATTTGGTGGTTGAAAATTGAAACTTGAGATTGAGTTTGCACAAAGTCACAAAGCTATTAAGTGGCAGAGCCAAAATTCGAACCTGAGTCTGCCCAGGTCCACAGCTTAAGTGCTTCCCCATTTCACTCTACAACCTTCATTTTCAGGCTGAAATACCTGAGCCCAAGTTATGAGCACTTTGTGGCTCAAGCTGACATTAAAATTACTGGCATCTCTTCTGCCTATTCTCAGGCAGAATAGAACCTTTCCAATTGATGTTATAAAGTAACTCTACCTTAGAATCAACATGGTCACCACCAAACATTCAACTGACTCTCAGAGAGGTACATTATAGAGAAAAGAATGGCTTCTGAAGTTAAATCACTTCCAGAGAAGTAAAACTAAACTCTAAGCAAATGTGGCAACTTCTTAGTTGAAATTCCCCCTAGAATTTGACTGCATGAGCCAGAAGTCACTTAGTTACACTGTAGTCTTTGAAACTATACATAACTTCCCAAAATAAAATAATAGTGGCCTCTAAGCTTTTTTAAAGTGTAATCATTTTTATTTATGAGTAGAGTCAATTGTTTCACAATTCTAACACTATTTACCTAAGGACCAATAAAATGTACCAAAAAAGGAAAAATAGACTTTGGAGGTAAGTAGATTCAAGTCTAGATACCAAGAGATCTCGATTTATATATTCTCTGGGCCTCTCATGACCAGCTCAGGTAAAGGCCGCTGTTAACAGGCATTGTTCATTTGTCCCAGTCAACTAGTAGAGACAAGAGAGGATCAACCAGAGTAAGGTGGAAACCTGGCCAGAAAGCAATTACACCTTGATTTTACACTTTTATATCAATGGATTTCATGCTTTAATCAGTGGGGAACCCTTGGAGAACAAATGAAAATTGCCATTTCTTCCCAGAAAAATGCCCCAACTTTGGAGTCAGACATAGTTGAATTTGAACCTTAATCATTTTACTTCTCTAGGGAAGGTACTTACCAACTGAATGCCTTACTTTCCTCATCTATAAAATGGGAAATCATATTATGATTTCACAGGATTGTGGTGAGGGTTAAATGTGTTGGTGCATTAAGCACTTAGCAGACCAGGGTGCAGTGTTGTCATTAGAAAGACTCTGGAGTCTGAATTTACAACCAGCCAGCCATGGGATCACTTAACCACTCTGTAAAATGGGAATAATAGTCATAAATACCAATTTCACGGAGTTATTGTGAGGATGAAATGAATTAATATATATAAAGTGCTTACAGCCTAACACATAAGCACTCTGAACAAAATTATAGCCATTATTATGATCTCAGTGTCTAGCACATGGCAAGTATTCAAAACATGGGAGCTATTACTAGGTTCATATTACAAACATCTAGAATAGGAGCTATGTCTTCTCTTCTCATGGTTCTTACCTGGTTCCTCAAGTATTACTCTGTAGGTATAGTCTTTGATATACAGTATCAATTGACTAACCAAAGTAAACAGCTATTAAAATATATCCCACATTATTGGTTGCACTTGAAAATAGAATAAATAATAACATGTCCCAAGCTGTAGAGTAATTTGTATTTCAAAACCTTGAATCTTTCTAAGACAGTAGTCATGCAGTATATTAAATACCAGTCAATGGTTCTTATATTTCCCAAGCATCTTCTGAAACAGTATTATTTTCTCTGCCTGTACAAGTCAGAATTACTAAATCAGATTCTTTTGATACACTGTGGTCATTCATCATGAAGGAGCAGGGACCCAGCTTACTACACAAGATTCTCAAATAACATCATTTTGTTTGACATCAATCCATGCAACATTGATGAGAAAAAAAAAGACACTGACTAAAACGATGCTATCAAAGGACCTGGTTTCATACAGTGGTTTTGCTTATAGTTTCCAAGAACCTACCATGATGGTGAGGACTTACTATAATTGTCTGATCCAGAAAGGCATGCTCATTTATTCCAGTAGGTCTCAAAGTGAAGCCTCTAGTCTTGGAGAATCCTCAACACCTGGGAAGTTGTCAGACCTGCAGAATCAGAAACTCTGGGAGTCAGCCTACCAATCTGCTTTGTAAGCTCCTCTGGGGGTTTCATTGCCAGTTGTAGCTAGACGATGTTGATCAGTATTTGAGATTCAGAGAGCAAGTTAAGTTCCCAAAGAGTTCAGATCTCAGGAAAAACTGCATCCAAAAGGAAAAAGGACCAGGTAATATCCTTCTATTACTCAAAATACCCCTGAAATTTCAATACAATGAGACTCTATCTCATTGTTGCTCTGATGGGACTGAGGACAAATGCTACTGCAGGGAATTTGCTCTCCTGCAGACACTGGTATTCAACTAGGATAATAAATGCATGTAGCAAAAGAAACCTATAAGAAAGCAGCAGTCTTGAGGCATTAGGGCTTGGGAAAGGAACCAGCAAAGGGCTGAAGGGACTTCGTGGGGAGCTTTGGGGTTGATTGCATAAATACAAATTCAGTCCTTTTTCAGCACCTGCTGTTAGAATCATCTTCCTGTGCCAGACAACTGCCCTGGGCTAAGGTTCCCTCCACCCTCACATGGTTCTGCCTTTTATCTGTGCATCTATTTCCAGTTGGGCTGAAAAACAGAACAATTTTACCCTATCAAGGTTAGAGGCAAAAAGTCACATAGCGAGATCCACTGACACAAAAGTTAGTGACAATCACAAATCCTCAGCTCCTTTCCTATGGCAAAGTGAGCCAGAAATGCAGGTTAATAGGAAACTGAGTCACCCAGAGGAATCATTTCACAGGTTTAATCACATAAGGTATAACTTCCCAAAGGTGGAAGGCGATAAAGTTACTGTGAATGCTTTCCTTATCCATCTGTCACCTACATAATTACAGTTTTTAAAAACTCTCCCAGTGGTTCATTGCTTTCATACCTTATGTTAGTAGATCTACAAGGGTCACATGTCCCCAAGTAGTATTCATCACTCAGTGAAGGAAGTCACTAACATGGGCTTGGCCTCTCTGACAGCAGTTTAGACAGTCCCACCAAACTCATGTCTGACTCACATCTAAAATGTTCATTTTCCTTCTGTGAAAATTTCATTTAAACTCTAATACAGTTGCTCTTCAAATATTTCTAAGGGAAGAAGCACAATCAGATTTTAGAATAATATATCAATTTCTACATCAACTTTGATTTTTTTCCCCTCCATCCCCAAATTATATAATTTTTTAAACCTCACTGAAGCAGATATGTGTTTACTTTGAGAAGTAAAAATGTTAACATTTCAACTGAAAGGCTGTTTCAGTTTTAAGGTACTTAATTGCCTTACAGCACATAATAAACCGAACCCATCTTGTCATTCAACTAATGGAGGGAGTGATAAAGAGATAGCTGTCCGGGACCCTATTCATTCCAGTTTGCCTTTGTCCTTGGTTTACTTTGGCACTGTGCCTCACGTGTATTTTACACTTCCTTACATTTTGTACATCCCTGTGTGACAAATACTTGTCAAACAAAAACTAAACAGATTTATAACCCCTTAACTTGAAATGAGCCAAAATTGAACTGCCAAAACTTTATGACTTCATTTTCTTTCATAGTTTTCCACTACATTGGTTCAAACAGACAAACCCCACTTGAGGTCAAGCAGAGGTCATTTCACTTTCATTACTAAAATATAATTTACAATATGCCAGACCTAAACAAGTTTAGCCTAAAGGGTTTGTATAATGTAAACCATCTGTTCCTCAACAATACAGCTAATTTCCTGCCCTCACCGTACAGTCTACTGACTGCTTCTTAAGAGTTTTTATGATTTTTTAACTAGTTCAGGATTTATGTAAAATTTGAAAATGAGTCTATAGTTAAGACTCATTTGTACCAAGTAACTTGAGCATTTAAAAAATGCAAATCACTCTGTAAATTGTTCCCCTGAAACCAAGCTCTGAGCATTTTTTTCTGGGTACTTCTAGGCTGCTGCTGCACAGGTGTTCCAAGGAAAGATTTTGTGAAATCTGCTTTAGTTGCTTTCTGTGCTGTTTTTCCTAAGCAGATCCCTAAATTCAGTTAGGACTAGCTCTGATAAACTACTCTTTTCTTCTATAGACTGGATTAAAGTTGGGAGAATACGTGTTATGGCCACTGGGTATTGGTGAGCAATGACGAGACACGCTTTGGGTCAAAATGTAGCCTTTCATGTAGAGAAAAAGAACAACTATAATTCCACGAGTGACCACACACTGAAGGCTGATCTCACAAATCTGCAAAGTGTCAGGCCCCTGGCTGAGCCTCCAGAGACAGTCTGTGTCAAACTGGGATTGGGGACCAGCAGGCTCCTCTGTTTCAAAAAGAATGGTGTGACCCAAGCAAAAGGCCTTGCACATGCAAGTGAAGTTCTTTTGGCTCTGCTAAAAAATTCTTGATGCTTTCTCTAAGCCTCTTTCTCCATCAGTAAAATGGCAAGAGTATGGGTTCTTACAAAAGCGAAGAGAACTAATTTGCTTACCTCAGTGTGGGGGAATGTAGCCAGACTTCTTAGCCCATGAAGCCCCAGGGGCCATGTATCGGGCTTGTGCCAAGGTTCTGTCCACTCCCTCCCCACCTTTTCTTCCACTCCCCAGAAGCTTGGCCTAAATGCTTTCTTTCCCATCTGCCACCATCCACTTTTTCACATGGGTTCTTGTCCTTCTGTCTCCGTCTGCACCTCCCAGAATCCTCAAGGAGAAGGTCACCGGTCACTCAATATCCCACCCACCCTCAGCTTCCAAAACCACTTTTTTGGTCCTTTTGTATGAATTATTGTTGAAAACTAACAACTGCATGAGAACAGAGAAAGCTTAACAGGAAAAAAACAACACTTTTTTTTTTTTTTAACATGGAGGGACTACAGAAGACAGTCTAGAACTACCAAAGGCTGTAAATAGTTCTAAATCATTGGTATTTACTACTTAATTACTGGGTTCCTTAATAAGGGTAATATAGAGATTTAAAGAGCATTTATTATATGAAAATTACTTTTGTACTTTATTGCATCTAATCCCTGCTGTAACTTTGGAAGCTAGATATTATATTATTTCATGGATTTGGAAATAGAGGTTCAGGAAAGTTGAGAAACCCGCCCAAGGTCAGCCAGCTAATACATAGAACTTACCCCACAGGGTTGCTGTGTTATATAAAGGAGTTAATATTTGTTAAGTGCTTAGAACAGTGCCTGGCACATAGTAAGTGCTGTGTGCTTTAACTATTATTAATAGAAAGCAACAGGTCCAAGATGCAAATTCAGATTTATATGAGTCCAAAACTCACATGGTTTGAATTATACTACATGGGTTAGTTTCAGCAGGGGAAGATGGGGTGAGGGCCAGCAAGCAGTAGCCCTAGCTCATATTATATCCTTCCAATATCCCTTGGGTTTAGTTGCTAATTTCTATTTTTCCTCCAGAGAAATTTATTTCTCAGTGTCATATCCTTCTCTATCACCAAGTCTGGGGATGTTGTTTAGGTCAAAAAGTAAGCAATACCCACTATGCCATTCAATGACACATGAATTGGATTCATTAATATCACTAGGAAAAGTTCAGCTGAAAATCCTAATCTTAACATCATGCAGCAAAAATTCACCTTGGTATATTAAGGATACAAAAGGAAAATCATCAGAATGTTGTAAGAAAATAAAGAGGGTTGATTCAAATGGTTACTTCTCCCATCACCCATATCCTATTCTCCGAAAGGAACTCCTTAACTCCTATAAGAACCAGACCCTGATAAACAAAAGGAAAACTAGTGGATGGAGCTGTGATTGCAGAAGAAATTTCCTTAATTAACCAGATGGAATGATTTATTATATACTTCTTTTAATTATTTACTTTTTTGTTAATATAATCACTTGGTTCAAAAATGTAAAGTTATGAAACATCATGAAGTGAAAAACACCCCCTAGCCCCCTCTCATTCCTCCTTGTTCTCACTTCCAATAACCACTGCCATTTCCTGAGTGTCCTTTCAGAGTGTCTTTATGTGTATGTAAATAAATATGAATATTTTATTCTTTTTCTTCTCTTTCACACAAAAGCGGCAAACAGCACTAACTGTTCTTTTGCTTTTAATTTATAACATAGTAGAATTTTGAAAATTTTTCCATATCAAAAAATAGCATCATCATTTGTTCTTATAACTAGATGCGATTCTATTTACAAGCTCTACCATAATTTATTTAATCAGTTACCATTAGGTGAACAGTTAGGTCATTTCTAATCTTTTGCTATTACAAATAATGCTATAATAAATAGGACTAGATCAATAAACCTTCATTTACTGAATGTTTAAAACAATGCATTACCATTATGTAGCAGAAATAAATAATCTATAAGATATTTCCAAATACAAACTCCATAAAATCTGCTTTAGTGAATGAGACCTAGTTAAAATAATTAATATTATTTTTACAAAGAATTAATGTTTCAAAATTCTCAATTGCATTTTGTCCTTTTTAAGAGGATATTTTGCTGCATTTATTTATACTTATAATTAAGTTAGTGGGCATTTTGCCTAGAAAATAATCAGCCTGGAATAGAGCTCATCAAGGCTTCTAAATTAGTAGAGTGTAGATTAGGGAAATCTTACTTAATTTTCTAAACTGTTGTTTTAAACTCTGTACAGAGAGCATTCAATTCCATATGTATTTGCAGCATTGTCAACTTAAGTTGGAAAACTCAGAGTAGTAGCCTCTTTCTCAAAAATAAGGATTTAAAGTGCATGATTATTTTTTAAATCATAGTTGATGTACAAATATATTGATTTTATGACTTTTCCCCTACAAATTAGACTAAATGCTAAACTTGATGTGAACTTCAAAAATAGACACTACCAAGAATCAACATCACAGTAATACTTATTTTCATTGTGAGCTGCGTCTTTCTCCTCTCTGTTTTAAGGTCAATCAGTAAACATTCGACATGCAAAGCTGTAGGGAAAGGTAATGCCTCCTTTCAAGAAATTGAAATCTGATTAAGATGACAAAATACTTTCATAAAAAGAACCACAATAGCAAGGTAATGATAGCTAAACGTTAAATAGCACTGAACCATGTGCCAGACACTGGGCTAGTAGTTTAAGATGTTAACTTATTAAACGTTTACAACAACTTTATGAGATAAGTATAATTATCAGTTATTATTATCCCATTTCATACATAGGTGAAGGAATTGAGGCAGAGAGTGGTTAAATATTGTACCCAGGGTCACTACTGGTAAGTGGAGAAGGCAGGATTCAAATTTGGATTGTCTGGCTATTGAGCCAGACATGTAATATAACCAGCCATGCATGTAACCAGACATCACGTGGCCTCTTGCATGTGGTCTTAGAAGAGAACTCCAAAAGAGGCAGAAACCACAGTGGTCGGGGGTGTTTCAGAGGAAGCAAGGATGAGGCAAATAGAGAGGAGCACAATCCAAACTTCGCAGCTCTACCATGAGCCCCTCAGGAGACCATGTAGTGGTTTCTCTGACTTTTAGTGGTATAAATATCCTAAGAACATGAGAGCACTGGAAAAACAATGATATTAGGTGAGAATGTGCATGGTGTTTGGAGATATCTGATGAGGATACCTATTCAACTAAAATAGAGAGATAGCAAGGTTAGACTGGTTAAGACTGAATCCAAACACTCTCAAGTGCATTATTCAAAATTAAGGCTGTATCGCAGCTATGCATCTTGTAATGTAACGTTCACTGAAATCCCGTGAGGTCTTGTTAAATGCATGTTCCGATTTCATAGGTCTGAAGTAAGTCCAAGAGTCCTCATTTGTAGTAAGCTTTGCATGATGCTGATGTTCCTGTTCCCAAGACCAGACTTTGAGTGACAAGACTCTAGGAAACCATTGATGGAGTTAGAGGTGTGGAAGAGGGGGAGAGGGAGACAGGGGAGCTACAGACAAGAAGTTTCCTATGGAATCTTCTGCAAGTGGCAGCCAGCAAACTTAGAGAGTTATAGACCTACAACAGTTTTTTTTTTTAATCTGATGTATAGAAATTTTCTTTATATGCGCCCCCCCTTTCAGGTGCCAACATGTCTTGCCTTAAGAAATGTTTTTAAAACACCTTTTCTTGCCTTTCATACAGAGCAAGGCTAAAGAGCTGCCTCTTTCTGCTGTACGTTTTATGGAAGAATTGGGTGAATGTGCATTTGGAAAAATCTATAAAGGCCATCTCTATCTCCCAGGCATGGACCATGCCCAGTTGGTTGCTATTAAGACCTTGAAAGACTTTAACAACCCCCAGCAATGGACAGAATTTCAACAGGAAGCCTCCCTGATGGCTGAACTGCACCACCCCAATATTGTTTGCCTCCTAGGGGCTGTCACCCAGGAACAGCCTGTGTGTATGCTTTTTGAGTATATGAATCAGGGGGATCTCCATGAGTTCCTCATCATGCGATCCCCACATTCTGATGTTGGCTGTAGCAGTGATGAAGATGGGACAGTAAAATCCAGCCTGGATCATGGAGATTTTCTGCATATTGCAATTCAAATTGCAGCTGGCATGGAATACCTGTCTAGTCACTTCTTTGTCCATAAGGACCTTGCAGCTCGAAATATTTTGATTGGAGAGCAACTTCACGTGAAGATTTCAGACCTTGGGATTTCCAGAGAAATATACTCGGCTGATTACTACAGGGTGCAGAGTAAGTCTTTGCTGCCCATTCGCTGGATGCCCCCTGAAGCCATCATGTATGGCAAATTCTCTTCTGATTCAGATATCTGGTCCTTTGGGGTTGTCTTGTGGGAGATTTTCAGTTTTGGACTCCAACCATATTATGGATTTAGTAACCAGGAAGTGATCGAAATGGTGAGAAAACGGCAACTGTTACCATGCTCTGAAGATTGTCCGCCCAGAATGTACAGCCTTATGACAGAGTGCTGGAATGAAATTCCTTCCAGGAGACCAAGATTTAAAGATATCCATGTCCGACTTCGGTCCTGGGAGGGACTCTCAAGTCACACAAGCTCTACTACTCCTTCAGGAGGAAATGCCACCACACAGACAACCTCTCTTAGTGCCAGCCCAGTGAGTAATCTCAGTAACCCCAGATATCCTAATTATATGTTCCCAAGCCAGGGTATTACACCACAAGGCCAGATTGCTGGTTTCATTGGCCCACCAATACCTCAGAACCAGCGATTCATTCCCATCAATGGCTACCCAATACCTCCTGGATATGCAGCATTTCCAGCTGCCCACTATCAGCCAACGGGTCCTCCCAGAGTAATTCAGCACTGCCCGCCTCCCAAGAGTCGGTCCCCAAGCAGCGCCAGTGGGTCAACTAGCACTGGCCATGTGACAAGCTTGCCCTCATCAGGATCCAATCAGGAAGCAAATATTCCTTTACTACCACACATGTCGATTCCAAACCATCCTGGTGGAATGGGAATCACCGTTTTTGGCAACAAATCTCAAAAACCCTACAAAATAGACTCAAAGCAACCATCTTTGCTAGGAGATTCCAATATTCATGGACACACCGAATCTATGATTTCTGCAGAACTGTAAATGGCACGACTTTTGTAAATGTGGTATATAGGAAAAACTAGAAAGCCGTAGAAAAGATTTATATTCAAATATTTTTATTAAAGTAAGGTTCTCATTTAGCAGACATTACAACAAGTATCTTCTGTGAAGTTTAACTGTGTCTTATCAAGCAAGGCAGACACCGGCCAGGAAATAAAACAATGTGGGATTTACACTCCATCAGGGTGCATAACATAGCATTGGGATTGGTACATCTGGTTTCAAGTACTGAGAACTGCAAACCAGTGAAGAAGAAAAGAACCTTGTATTTTAATATCAAACCAAAAAGGAAGGTCAAATGGTGCTTTGTGTGTTCACCTCCAGTCACCATGACTGGTCTCTTCCCCAAAATGTATATACCGCAGCATTTGTCTACCTGCTGTCTTTACTTTGGGACAGATGTTCAGGAATTATATTGATTCAGTTTAGACTCTATGCATGTTTGTATGGAAGTGATTTTCAGAATCAATGAGGAAACTTTAGGCCAAATTTGGAAATGAGCCATAAGACAAGTCTAAGATTTCCCTGAAGCCTTTTATACAGCAAGGCTCCTTTGGGAAGGTGTAAAGTGTGCCCCTTTGTGAATCTCTGCTGATCACGAAGGCCTTTTCTACAGTGTGTTTACATAACCCTTGGAATAATATATAGTATTGAAGAAGGTTAGATGTGGATGCTGGAATTGTGAGTTAATAGTTTACTTTGTTCCATTAGAAAAAAGGCACCAAAAGAAGCACAGTCAGGAAAAAGCCCCTCAATGTAGATCAGCATCCATGGGAGGAAAACAAGGGTTCCCTTGGGGACAGCCTCACAGGCTGGAGATTAAAGGGGGCTGCAGATGATTACATCAATGCTTGCAACCTTCTGCCTGTGAGTTGTCCAATGGGTAGCGTCCTCAACATCAGTTGACTCCAGGAAACTCTCGACATCAATATCTAGTTAATCTGACGTTTCCCTCATGTGTTTTCTGATCCAAAATGTCCACAGATTTTATTCTAGCACGAAGAGTTATGACAATTTATTCATAGAATTAGTTGGAATCCAAAGACTATGATTTCTATTTTGTGAAATTTTAGTATTTTTTAATAAGTACTGAGCTCTCACTTCAGAGATTACCAAGAACTGAATTAAACTGGTAAATAGAAGTAACAGGATCACTTTTGCCTTAGTTAGAGGGAGGTATCAAATGTGCATCTCATGCTGTTTACCAGCTAGCCATCTTTTGCCAAGTTTAGAAATCTTAATGGGTTTCAAGTTCTATATAGAAGAAACTTTATGTTTGCATTTTCTCTAGTTACAAAAATAACTCCTTTATTCTAAGGACAATGTCTCAAAGTCTCATTTTTTTCTTTTAATTTTATAGCTAAAGAGACTTATAAAGAGACTTACAGGATATAAAGTAATTCCTGGAAATATTTGATGAGAATATAAGTGATTTAGTAATATGTTGATGTTTCATTTTTTTTAAATACAACTAGGATGTTAAATCAAGGAAATATTTTTACCAAAATGTGTTGCCATTTCCCAAACACTGAATCTTCAGACAACATACGTGGACTTAAAGGTACTGTGAACTCAAAGAATTAGCTATATCCAGATTTATTGATAAACTGGTAGAAGAAAAAAGACATTTTATGACATAAATAAGCTGATTCATAAGTTACATTTCTTAACTTTAGGTAGAGGAGAATGTTTGTATCCTTTTGTTGCTATGCAACTGTTTAATGATGAAGATTCAAACCACGATTTTTATATCCTACGACAATCAACTATTTTCCACGAATATTTATTATTTTAAGTAAACACAACTTCAGTGAATCTGAGTTTTTCTAGGAGTCCCTTAAAGGGAAATGAGCATTCCATGAGCCAGTAAAGTACCTACTCTGGAAAAACATTACAATGGTTAAAAAATGAATTCAAGTTAGATTTTTACAAAGAACTATGACATTTATTTTAAACATTTTATAATTACTGAAGTCATTAAGGTGAGCAAACTAAATTCAAAACCACTTGTAATAATGTATTTTATAATAGCACTGTGACTCTACATAACACAGTCCCTTTTGTATTAAAATAGTATTTTTTTCACAAACTGAAAAATACCTTTTTCTTTGTTGACTGTTGACAATGATTTGTAAGATGACTTTATTTTCAGATTTTTTTTTTTTGCACAAAACTATGTTTATGGTTTGTATCACAGAAGTGAAAATATATCTCTGCATTTTTATATCTGGTCTGTTTTCTTGGTTTCTCTTGTTTGTTTTTAACTTGATATAGATTTTCTTCAAGTATATATTGCAATATTCAGATATCCTGCCCTGTCATCTTTCCATATTTCCATTGCATGCATTTAATCACTGTATTACTTAATGTTTGACTTGTTACTATGGGCATTTCAAATAGACAAGCATGGAATTGTAATGACAAAAAGGCTATGTTATGTTGAGGATATATGCGTTTGTATTTCACACACCAGAGATGATATTAAACACCGATTATCTTATGCTGCTGTTTATTAAAAATGTTTACCATAAAATACCACTTCCCAAATATTGCTATCATGGAGATATTTGGGAATGTTCATATTATCTCTCCTAATGAGTGACATTTCATAGAAAGAGAAGTCACAATTCCTATTTACTGTTATTTCACTGAAATGATTTTTTTAAGTAGGTTTTTAAATAGACTTGGGCATTCTTTTGCTAGTGATCTTAGGTGGAGGGAAGAATTCCAAGACTACCTATGACAAGATGTAATTTTTAAATCAAATAACATATTGAATAATTACTTTACAACCAGATGGAATGTAACTGGTTTTAAAAGTTGCATCTTTTTTGGCCTCTCTGTTTCCACATGACTATAGATATCAAAAATCATGTCTTAGAACTCCAGAAAAGAAAAAGCTGTGTACATCATATCATGTTTAACTTAGATTCCAGCCATACTGATAAAATAAATGTGGCCATTTAATTGTCACAGCTTATCTTTATGACCATATTTGCCCAAAAGAAAGAATTCCCCATCTGGCGATTAATACACATTGTCAAGGAAAATGAGTATCATTATGAAAGTTCAAAGAACTTGTCCATTTTGCTATTTAATACAGAAGGGAATACCATAAAACCTTCAGGGCCTTATCCATCTGTTTTAGGTACAGCTCTTGTCACCACCTCAGCGATCAAACTCAATAAAGCAATCATTTCACATGGCGGTGAGATCAGTGTCAGGTTGGGTTTCTCCCTCTCACTTGAATTCCTCAATCTGCCCTTCACTCCCATTTCCTTCTTCTGTCTCCCCACACCCTTACCTCCCTCTCCCATCCCCAATCATGTCAACTATGCGATTGGGACCTTAATTCCTTAATCACCAACATCTGCAAGCTCACAGTACCATCTTAGATGCCTCCTGCAAACCACAGAAAACTGAATAGAGAGGAGCTCTATTATCTACACACCTTCAAAGGTGAGTACCTGTCCCAGAGGCTCTCAAAGTCTAGACCAACAGGCCTTCGAATTGGCTAGAAATACAAATTCTCAGGCCCTACTTGAAGTACTGAGTCAGAAATTTCAGGTTTGAGATGCCACCAATCAGTGCTTGTTATATCTTAGTGCTATATTTAAGTGTTATATTTAGTGCTCCTAGATTTTAAAGAATCACAGAGCCTACTTAAGTTAAAGGCATGGCAGTGGGGGTGGGAGGTCATTGCATTTGCTAGTAGTGTATACAGAACATTTTAGCTCACATAGCTCCTTAACGAAAATTAAGTGTTACTTAATCAAAAATTCAACCTAAAAACTTTTTACATTAACCAAAGTCTAGACCATTTGACAATTGGGTTTTTTTTTTTGTAGTTGTGACTTGGATAAAATGCTGACAGCACCTAGCCTTTGTCAAAAACATACTCCTTGTTTGTTCGCCCACGACCCATATTCTTGGAGAGTGACCAAAATTTTTCTCCTTAGTGTAGACAGGCTCAGAAGAACAGTTTCTTAGTGCACTTTTTTTTTGGTCTCCTTGAACAGATGATTAACACAACTAAACAAATTCCCTGTTGGAACTTAAAAAACACAGTTTCTTGGTGCACCTTTTTTTTTTTTTTTTTTTTTTTTTGTCTCCTGGACAGAGGATTAACACAACTAAAAGAACTCTCCTCTGTGTTGGAACTTAAAGTTGAGGTCAAGGATAAGCTGGTCTTTCTTGGGAGGAGGGGAGGCCGAGCTCATAGCCAGCACAGAGCAGAAGCAGCTGCAGAGGCTCCCACCCTCCCCTGCACTTCCTGTGACAACCTGACCTAGTTGGCTGCATGCGGTTACCTGTGGCCTGTCCACCAGCTGCAGCCCTTCAGCGCCAGCTGGCCAGCTGAGAGCGCGCCTCTGCTCCGGCTGTGCTCCCACTGCCTTTAGAGGCTGAGAGCTCTGAGGGAGTACAGCAAGAGGAAGCCCAGGGAGGTGCTAGAGGTGAAACTCATACTCATATTAATTTACAGAGCTTTTTGTCCCCCCTCAACCCATAGTTCAAATGCTAAAGAGGAAATGCTATTTAGAGGAACAGAAGGAACAGGGAACATACACATAAGAGGAAAATTTTTGCAGTCAAATTATGACCGCACCTGAAGTTTGTTACCATAAATGCCAAGTATATTGGGACACTGTCAACTCAAACGAAGGAGAGCATTGCAAGCCATCAGAGCTCTCAAGGTCGATGTAATGATGTCTGTAGTTATCATTTGGACCCACTGTAATAAGATTCCTTGAAAGATTCCATTTGTATCTATCCACATTAAAATCACTTAAAAGAACTGAAGCACGCTAATGGCATGGGTAGTTTATTAAAAGCCAACCTGGTAAGACTAAAACTAATATTCAGGCAAAATGACTTATTTGACTCTGGAAATTGAGTGTAGTGCTTGTATCAGCTGGGTTGCAGTAATAGCCCCCAAATCTCAGTGGTTTGCCTTGCAAAACCATTCATGTCAGCAGAAGAGGATCTGCTGCTCCAACCACTTCCCAGACTCTGAAGGACAAGCTGTTCACAGGCACGACAAAGAGCAAGGGGCAGAACTAAAACACAATCACTCAGAAAACTTCTGTTCAGACATGATTTATATCCTATGTCCTCTCAGTCAACACAAATTCTGAGCCCAAATCTGGCTGTAGGATATGATTGTACAGATGGTCCCTGACTTACGATGGTTTAACAACTTTTCAACTTTAAGATGGTGTGAAAATTACATTCATTTAGTAGAAACAGCACTGAGTTTTGAACATTGGTATTTTCCCTGACTACCAATATGCAGAAACACTCTCTTGTGATGCCAGCAAGCAGCAGTTAGCCACAGCTCCCAGGCAGTGATTCAATCAGGAGGGTAAACAACCCATACTCAATACAATTTTTCACTTTCAGCGCATTATTCAACAAATTGGATGAGATACTCAACACTTTATTATAAAAGTCTTTGTGTTAGATGATTTTGCCCAACTGTAGGCTACTGGAAGTGTTCTGATGGCTATGATGTTCAGTAGGTTAAGTATTGACCGCATTTTCAACTTAGGATACTTTCAACCTACGATGGATTTATTAGATGTAACCCACCACAAATCCAGGAAGATCTGTACCTAGCCTCGCTGAGAGGTACTCACAGTTACACCATCACAGTCAAGCACAGGGATATAAAATCTTCTTAGAGGAAAGGAGGAGAACAATTGAGAACCATAATGCAATCCCCAAACCAGCTGAAACCATAAGTGGACAGATCCAGTACAGCAAACCTATGGCTCAGAGTCCCTTCTCTCCCTCATTAGTGGCCCACATCACTAATTGGTGTTCTTCTCTGCTGAGCTCAGATTTTAACCTTAAAATGTTCAACAAACTGCTCTGGATAACCTCCCATTGCACTAGAGCAATAGTTGTTAAACCAAGTTATCAGAATTGTTTGGGAGATTCCGAAAACTACAGTTGACCCTTGAACTGCACAAATCGGCTTAAACGCAGATTTCTTTTTATCTCTAGAAACCCAGATTCCGTTTCACAGTTTCAACCAATCATGATGTCCATGATTGACTACATAGATGTGGAACTGCGCATGTACACAGAGGGCGAATTAGGATGTGTGTGTGTGTGTGTGCGCGCGCGCGCGTGCGCGTCTCTTAACTGTTTTAGCCTCCTAATTCCCTGAGACGTTCAAAGGGCAATGTATAAGTTCTCAGGATCACAAAAGCTACCTTAAAATCCCCTACAGATTCCTTGAGACATAGTATAAAACGCTATATGGTCTAGACCTTCTACCTTCATAGAAACTGGATAAAGAGAAGAGCATTCAACATGTATTTTTCAAACACTCCAGCACAGGAGCCAGATGAGCTTGAGTAAGTAAGCCAATCTCTATTTCCTTATTCCAAAAAATGGTCTAAATGTAGCATGGAAGTTAAGAGTAAAGGTTATGCGATGTCAAACAGCCTAAGGGTAAATCTCCCCCTCACTTCTTGGTAACCATGTGAATTTAGCCAAGTGATTAAACTGCTATTTCTTCACCTGAAAAAGTACTTCACAGAATTGCATTAAAATAATTACCTAATTCATGTAATGTGCAGAAGACTGTCTAATACAAAGTTATCAGAAAATACATAGTCTATACAATTTTAAAATCTTTCTACAATATCTGTCTTTCAGAGTTCATATGAGCACTTAATGAGAATATAAATATGAAGAATCTGGCATCTAATAGGTGCTCAAAAAGTTATAACATTGCCATTATTCAGTGTGTTTTAAACAATTTTTTGAAAGAGATGCATTATTTTCTAATGTAGTAAAATATTTAGAGCATGCAATATTCTACTTAGTTATTCATGCATATGCCATAATGTAGAACACCAGTACAGATGCCAATGAGGTGGGGGTGGGCTTATCCCCTCAATAATTTCCATCATCTCCCTTCAAACCATCCCTAATAAACATACACTAAGTAAAAGCAGCTTATAGCGCATCCCCAAGCCCTAAACCAGATGTCATCCCTTACACCCCCCTCCAAGCCAATTGCCACCCCAAAGTTTCTGCAATGCTGAAATTCTGGAACTACCCCGGGGGGCAACTGAGAGCATTATGGATAGGTATATTAAACTGATCTATATTTGAAGGAAGCCTGCAATAATTATGTCCTCTAAAGAGCTAGCTCCCCTTCCCCCACACACTTAACAGTCACAGTTGTACTTAGAAATTATTCAGTGCTCTATATCTCAACAGCAGGGGATAAAATGAAAGGAGACCTGATTCTCCTAAAACACTTCAGTGCATGTGAAGTGCATGGGCAGGCACTGAATTCCTTCATCGTAGACATCCATGATAACCCCTCCCAGCAGAATTCTTCACATTACATTTTAGAACTTTGATTATGGAGTTTGGGCACCAGTATGCCATAAGAAATAAACTGGGTTCCTTTAAATACCAAGCTCCAATCAGCTGCTACCAAGTTGCCTAGGCAATTTTAAGGTCCTTGGTGCCCTACATAGGGGGACCAACTGAGCCAGTGTACCGAGGTCTATCCCAGTTAGAGTTCCTTTGTCCCAGGAAAGCCTTCATTGCTAGCAGAACCTGGACTTGGTCACCACTGCTAAAGTAAAGATGGTGACGGGGATCCCAAGTTCCTCTCTGTCAGGTAGACACAAATTAGATAGAAATGTGATCAAGTGACCCCTCCATCTCTGGTGTCTTACAGAGAAAGGGGTTGAATGATTTTGTTGTTAACACTATTCTAAAATTTGGGGAGCCTATACCTTCCCAAAAAAGAGGGAACCAAATAGTTCTTTGAGCCTAGGCTCTTATGAGTAAAAATAAAAATTTTAAATGAAAAATTTCAGGAATTTAAGTCACTGAACTATACTGCCCACCTCTTTCTTCCTGTTTGATCTTTGGAGATTAGCATTCAGGACTTTTCATGACATTTATATTGAGGAAGGAATATAAGATTATTAAAAGCAGAGAAACTCAATATTGAGAACGCACATCAAAAGGTCTTCAAGACAAAGAAGGGATCATATGATTTGAAACCAGAGTTACTAGAAGCATGTGTGCTGCACTTCATTTTCTAGTTAACAGCGTAACATACGTCAAAATATGATTTAAAACACTTCTCACAGCTAAGCTGACATTTGGCGATCCTCAGCCTTCTTTTGCTGTTGAGGATGGGGGTTCAAATCCAAACGAGGTTAACACTTTGTACTGGTACATATTCCTGGTGGAGAAGAAAAAGTCTTTTAGTGTAAGTAAAATGAAAACATCTGTTCAAGTCCTGAGGGAAAGAATTGTTTTTTAAAAGAGGAGGGAAGGGATGCTTGATTGTTAAAGCTGAAGATGGCCTAAGTAACTTTGCCAGTGTTAAATAATTGCACTGTCAGTTGCCCTGCTCAACTGGGATGATGAAAATTTGTCCATGAGCATTGGTTCAATGTTCATTTTTCAAGATCCTATACCCATCTTATCCCCTAGCCCTGTCTAAATGATATGATAATATATGTTAATGTCTGCCTACTGGTTTCAATTTCTTTACACATTAAATTAGGGTAAACTCAACTCAGTAATGACTGACCTTTAGCCATATAACTTGTCTTGGTTAGTAGCTGTGCACTCTACATCAAAAGTTGTATTATTTATTTATTGCTGTGTAACAGAAAACCACAAACTTAATATCTTAAAGTAATATCCATTTGTTATCCCATAGTTTTGTCAGACAGATCTAGACACTATATGATTGAATTCTCTGCTCAAGATTTTATTCTAAAGTGAAATTCAGGTCCACTTCCAAGCTCATGTGGTTGTGGCAAAATTCAGTTGCTTGTGGTTGCAGGACTGAGGTTCTGATTCTCCTGCTGGCTGTCAACCAGCAGGCACACTCAATACTTAAAAGTACACATTCCTTTCTACAAGTCCCTTTCCATTTTTAAAGTAGCAGCAAAGAATCTCCCTCACATGGAATTCCTCCCATATTTTGAATCACTTCAGAAAGAATCCAGTCCCATTTAAGGATTCACCTGATTAGGTCAAGCTCATAAAGTCAACTGTGCCATATCACGTAATCACAAAAGTAGAATTCATCATATTCACAGTCCTGAGGTTTATGCAAGAGATGGTGATCTTGGAGGTCACTTTTGCATTTTCTCTACCATAAGAAAATACAATGCATCATTTCTCTTTTCAATCCTTTAGATCTGTTTTTAGAAGAAAAGACCATGAGAGAAAGCCCAAAATACCACAAAGTACGATTTAATTCAACCTATTCACTTGAATGTAGAAAAGTAATGAAACAATTATAAAAGCAAGAAAACAAGTAAAAAACAATTATTTATTACTAAGTTTTCTTTTTATACTTCGTGTTTTTTATTTCTTCAAAATTATTATCAGGAATGACTAAAATAAAAAATGGAATTGAATTCCATCATCATCATCATCATGGAAATGGCTTAAAGAGAAAACTATTCAGATGAATATGATTGCTTCCCATTTTCAACTACTCAGTAAATAATTGCCAGATAGATAGCCAAAAATCTGTCAAGAATATTCAAGATTTGTCACAAAGGGCCTCCCTACTGGCTCAAGGGATTAAGTCTCAGCACTATGAAGCTATCACAGCCACGGCAGCACAAGTTTGATCCCTGGCCAGGGAAATTCCCACACAGTGCAACAGATCTCTCCTGTCTCACCCACTGCTCCCCTCAGCAGTGTATTTCAATAGATCTGCCTGTTCTGCTCCCCACTCTGTCTCTGGTAAATCCTCTCACCTGCCCATACCTCTGGCCTATACCCCAGCTCTTATATGCATAAATAAATAAATCTTTAAAAAAAATTGTCATATAACATAACACTGTTCACTGGGGTGGAGGGTGAGGGATAGTTAAAAGCATGGAGTTTGGAGCTAGATAACCTGGGTTTAACCTTCCAGCTCTGTGACCTAGGGCAAATTATCTAGAGTCTCTGTGCCTTATTTTGCCTCATCAGAAAAAATAGAATCATAAAAGAACTGGTCTCACACACTTGTTTTTGAGGATGTGAAATCAACTTCTATAAAGCACTTAGAACAGTGTGCCCAGCATATGGCAAGTGCAGGTATTGATTATTATCGCTTATTCTATGCCAGCCAGTAATTGAATGTATGACTTATTTTAATCCTCACAATGATCTGGAGAGATAGGTATTACTATTAGTTGCATGTTACTGTAACATGATGACAAAATGTAAGTATAGGGCAGCTAAGTAACTTTTAAGACTACATAGGCTAATAAAACATCAGTGTGCTTTATGCTGGGACACAGCCCTCATTTGTCTTAAGATCACATGCCACTTACCACCAGACTTATTAATAAAAATAGTGGAAAGAGTTCAGATGGGGATTTATTTTCCTTATTGTGTTGTATTAAAAATCAAATAAAACAACAATAAACCTGATGAACAGGCAAATGATATGGTTTAGGAATGAGAAGTGACACGGACACGACATCAGCGTTATCAGGTTATATTAAAATTATATATTAAAGTTTTATATATATAAACTACCAAGTTATATTTAAAAAACTATATTAAAACTCACATTTGCTATCATAAATGGAAAGTGAGTCTATAAAGAGAAATATAGTTTTAGAAAGTCCTCTAATTTTCAGTTTCCAATTTCAAGTGGCCCAGATATCTGAACAGTTGATGCTAGTAGTCTCCAGTTCCTGTTGCTTTTTATTGTAGGAAGCAAACTTAGCTAGTTGCCACACACATGCTAGATGGTAGACACATGCAAATATGCATGCACACACTCTCACTCCCATTCCTCCCCCAAAGCCCCAGTCCCCCTCATTAGCTAGGAACCTCAATAGCCAAAAACCACCTCTCTTCCACAGGAAGTAAGCTAGTGGTTAAAACACCAACGTTGGTCAGCCAGTGATGACAACTGTGATCCATTTACTTATTCCTACATTCTTAACCCTTAACTTCCATTGTCTACATAGCACATACCATGAAGTGAAATTATAATTTGGTGTTCTTATTTATTGTATACCGGAGCCATAAAGGTAAGTCACTTGCTTGAAGTCATTCCACAGCATGTGCTATCGATGCTTAATTAATGTGAATGAATGAATGAATGAACTGAACTGACTCCCATTTCTATAAAATTAGTACATAAATAACAAAGAAAATAGCAGCTCTCTGAACAAGAACGCCAGTTTCTATGGTTGAGACTAACAAATTACCCACTGTAAGTACTTTCACAGTCTGCTGGAGAAGACAATGGACAATTGTGATACTGTGGGATGAATGGTGATAGGAGGGAAATAGAGGGTCACAAAAGAGAGGAACCTAATCTTGTCTTACGGGATTCCATAAGGAGTGAAATGCAAAATTAAATCTGAAGAATGAGTGCAAGTATAATTGGGAGAGGGCAAGTAAGTGGTAAATGTCTAGATAGAAGGAACAGTAAGTGTAAAACTGCAGTAAGAGTTCAGAATCTTCGAGAGTTTAAATAGTTCTCCGTTCCACGCGCATTCTCCCAGGGTAACTGTAGGATTCAATGACACAATACGCATGTGAACGTATTGTGAATGGTAACATTCCATGTAACTTAGGGTATTAATAAGCGCAGACCTGTACCTACTGGTCATTTGTTACCTGATATTTCTCATACTTAAAGAAAAAAAAATAGCTTCGTAGAAGTGCAAATGAAAGTTGCTGTGACTTACACCCACGGTCCTGAGAACTGACCCCAAGCTCTCTACACTAATTAGTTGGAGAGCATTTTTTGGTGAACTTCGTTAAGTTGGGGCTGCTGGTGGCGTTGGTGGTGGTGGTGGTCGTCGTCTTGACAACGGATCTTATTGGCTTTTCAAAGTAAAGCAGATGATGATTGGCTGTGAGGGTTTCCAGAGCCCTACCCTTTGTCGCTGATTGGCTGACTGGAGGCCAAGCTCCACCCACCTCCTCCACTTCTCTGTGGCCTGCTTCCGGGCAAGCTGTTTGCCTCCAGCTAAGTGGACGTCTGGTTACACCTGTGAAGCTGAAACGACTACGACCAGCTACGACCGCCTTACACGCACAGCCCTCACGCCCACTTTACGTGCAAACAACATGCCTGTCCCAGGTGCTCCTTCAAGTTTGCCTTGAGACCAGGGCGGGTGGGCTGGCACAGCAGTGACACACCGCAGGCGAAAATCCCTTCTGGAAGTCCTCTGAGAGTAGGCAGAATAGACAAGAAAGCCACTGTTCTATGCCCAACTTGGAAGCCAACTTATCTGGGGCGTACACAGCGTTCTAGAATGCTAAAAGCAAGCCACTTCCTCCCTTAACTAGGTGTGGGCGTGTGGCCGGGAACTCCAGAAAATACACCTCAGAGTAGATCGTATAGGAGCGTGTACCCCAGTGACAGACCCTTTACCGCCCTATCATGTACAGCAGAGCTTACCTTTTGCTGGAAAGAGATTACCGAGAGTTGATGAAGAACAATTACAAGGTGAGTACTGGGGATTTGGGGGGTGTGAATTTTTAAAAAGCCGTTTAATCCGTGTTTGTTCTGTAAGGCATAATTTAGCTTGACCTGACTTGCCCCCACAGCATTGTCTTTTAATGAATCTCTTTCATGTCATCTATTTCATCGTAATAACTATGATCACTTCTTAATAATGATAGTTAACGATATTGAGTGCGTTGGACCGCCTAATTTATGTGGATTTAAGCCCTGAATTCCAGGGTCCCTGGAGGGTAAATGGACGTCATCAGGGTTTTTCCATCCTCCGGCCATTAGCACCAATGACGGGCACCTGTGGTCTTACACACGCACCTCGTGTGTGGCATGGGCGTGTGTGAGTGGGCGCACCTGAGCCAGAGACTGAGCCTATAGGGGCCGCAGCAACAGGATGAGGCATCAGAGAACTCTGGAGAGCACAGACAGAGTGAATCTTCTCAGAGGCTGGGAGGCCTAAGAGCCTCCCGGCCCCCCTGCCTGCCCTGCGCCACGCCTCACTACAATTGGTGTAGAAGGATCATTAAAAGCCTGAAAAAGCCACCAAGGGCTCCAGGACTCCTTTCCTGTGTGCCCAGGTCACAGAAAACCTGCTCCGTGCCTTCCTGGCGCTACAGTCCCTCAGAGAGTAAGTGATGGGTAAGTGTAGGGTTGCAGTCAGTCTTTGTTTTACCTACCAAAAACCTAGGACTCACAGAGTTTTGGCAAATATTTGGCCCTTAGATTCACACTACAGGATTTTCTGACTCAAAACCCCTTTCTCTTAAGTCTTATATTCTGCTTAACTTGTCGACTGCTGTCATGCACACATAGATGCCCGTCCTTTATCATTTTAACACAGGGCAAGGCTTTGCTCTGAATGCCATCAGCGAGGTTGTTAATGTTCACGGGGTCCCAGGCTGGCTTATCATATGCAGCAGGAAAATAAAAGATGGAAAGGGGGGTTGTGGGCAAGGGAATCCTTTGGCAGAGAATAGGAAGAAGCTGTGGAAGGAGGGTTGCTTCAGATGTAGTTCAGTGGCATTGTTCTGCTTCTACCCCTGCTGCAGGAGTCCTGCCTTCGCTGGAGAGGTTAGGAAGAACTACTGGACCCAACAGCAGACATTCCAGATGCACGAACCTAACATTTGGTGTTTCTCCTCTACCTAAACTTTGGTTCTTTGTTGAAAAAGAATTCAATTTCTATGAAAATACAAAAAAAATGTAGATAACATTTACTGTTTTTCTAGACTAGCATGTATAATAACTATGTGGTTACTCAGAAATATTTATTGAGCATATTTAAGTGTATTCTTCAGCAAAATTGATCAGGTTTTCTATGAAATACATTCTTGTTCCTTCATTGGGACCCCAAGGTTTAGGAAAAATTTATTCTTGTATACAAGCATAATTTTGGAATTGTTTGCTTGCTTGCTTCTTCAAAGAAGACATCCATAAGGTTTTTTAAAGCTTTGAAGGTCACATGCTTCCCACTTACTTCCTTATTTTCTAATTTGAATCTTAAATTGACTTCTCTAAATCACGAATCCCCACCTTGATCCTTAGTCCCACAGGTGATTTTTTTAAATATTTATTTATTTATGCATACAAGAGCTAGGGTGCAGGCCAGATGTGTGGGGTGAGAGGGGGGTGAGAGGATTCACCAGAGACAGAGTGGGGAGAACAGGCAGCTTCACTGAAGTACACTGCTGAGGGGAGCAGCGGGCAAGTCAGGAGAGGTCTGCTGCGCCCTGTGGGAAATTCCCTGGCTAGGGATCGAACTGGTGTTGCACTGGCTGCTGATAGCTTCATAGTGCTGAGATTTAAACCCTTGTGCCACCAGGGAGCCCCCCCACCCACTGATTATTTTTATGCCTATCATTTATTTTAAATTTATTATTGCATGTGTTTTCTAGAATGTACCTTCTGTGAATTAAGACAATATGTAGCATTCCCCCATCAACTAATTATCAGAAAAAGAAAATATAGAGGTTTTAGAATTCATTGTAACCTTATTTTTGAATTTCAAATCTTTGATTTAATTAATTGACTAAATAAATTTTTGACTTATTTAATCTTTGTTTCTGCTCTGATTTTTTTTTTTTTAATTAAAGGGTATTAGTGCCTTTCCTGTGAGTGAAGACTTGATGGAATGGGAAGCTCATATTGAAGGTTTACAGGACACAATCTGGCAAGGTTTGTGTTTTCAAAATAACTTTTTCAAAAGTTATAACATTAGCATTTTATTTTCTTTATATGTATAAGCTTGCATCATATAAATTTTCTAGACTACTGAAAGTATTCATGTGGCTTTTTATTATGTGGCTTAATTTTTTTTTTGTCATTTATCAACTTAGATGGACATTTTAGGACTGAATTTTTCTTTACGCCAAAACTTAAAGTTATTACATGTTTAAGAAGTAGACACAATACATAATACTGATTGAAAATATCATCTAAAAGTCTTACATGAAATCAGAAAATGGATGTCAAAATTCCTATTGACATCAAAATCCTACAATTATATTTAATTTTTTTTCTCTATGATTTTCCCACAAATTTCCATAAATCAAATTCTCAAGATGACTGGGTCACTATACATTTTAGTGAGCATTCTCTTTTTCAATTGTGGTTAATGAGATAGATTTGTTGAGTGAGGTAGGGGGGAAATGCCATGTAAGTGATAATTACAATAAAGAACATGTGCTATTATGTATTTTTAACAAAACACCAAGGAGACAGTAATGAGTTAATTTTGCTTTGGAGAGTTAGGAATGGCTTTTGAGTTTGAGTTGAGTCCTGAAGAATGTGTAAAGTTTACCAGGTTTAGAAAAAGGGAAAAGAAATTCAGGCAAAGTAAATAGAATGACAAAGGCTTATAGACACGACAGGGTGGATCAGTGAGTTCCAGTGAGGTGCACAGTGAAGGCAGTGGGTGTTAGGATGATGGAGTAAGTGTATGAAATGGACTGTTGGGATACAAGCTGTAAACATAGTAGAAGTAGATAATGGGGAGTCTATTATACTACTTAGAGGAGTCTGTATATCCAATCATCCAGTTTATTCATAAATGAAACTAGAGAAGTTGGGAATACTAAACCAAATGAAGAAATTTGAGGGTTAATCAGGTTAGAGTTAATCAGAACAACTTGACACTTGAGTAAAATTTTTCTTTCCATATCATAGGATTATTCTTCCAGCTGAAAATAAATTTTACACTGAAATACAACTTGGCCCCACCAGTTGTGAGATTTAGAACAATTCCTTTTCATCCAAATGGTAAGGACCAAATGAAATTTTAGTCACCGAGGACTCTAGCTCTTTTATCCTTATTCATTCTTAGTGTTTACTAATGTTTGTTTTCCACAAGTTTGTTATGGTTATAAGTGTCTATTGGGGAATATAAGAAGAAGGAAAAAATGATCACTTTAACTCCTAATTCAAAGAGAGACTGCCAATTTTATTTTGTTTTTTTCTATGTATATATTTTTTCTATGTAGCTGAGGTATTTACATATAAAGTTTTGCATCTATTGTAGTTTTTTTTAAGTTACATATTTCTGCATTTATAAGTATTCTTCAAAAGATCACTTTTATTGGGTGAATCATAACTTTAATATTCCTGTGTTATTCATTATTTTAGTTGTACCTTTTTTAAATTAAGAAATGATGTACCGATGAATTAATATTTTAGACAACACAAGTTAAATTGTTACACTAGTTTAGCTATACGCAATGTGAATTTCTGATAGATGAAAAAATAAAAAATTTTAAATGATAAACACAAAAAAAATCCAGTAGAATTTTTATGGGCTTGGTGAGATAGACCTTTCTAAAAATGTGATAAAACCATGAGAAAAAAGGCCTCCCTGGTAGTGCCAGGGGTTAAATCTCAGCACTATGAAGCTATCAGCAGCCACTGCAGCCTGAGTTCGATCCCCAGCCAGGGAGCTTCCCACATGGCGCAGCAGCCCTCTCCTGCCTCGCCTGCTGATCTTCTCAGCAGTGTACTTCAGTAGACCTGCCTGTTCTGCTCCCCACTCTGTCTCTGGTGAAATCCTCTCACCACCCCCATACCTCTGGCCTACACCCCAACTCTTGTATGCATAAATAAGTAAATCTATCAAGAAAAAAACATGAGAAAAGCATGACACATTAAACTTCATAAGCTTTTTATAACTTCTCTACAGCCTTGATATTTATAAAAGAGATACAATAGACATTGGCTTTTGCAAGCCGAGGAAGATAATTACAGTGTAAGAAACATAATACCCATAGCATATGAAAAGCATTGTGAACCAGTAAGAAAAACACATGAAACTATAGAAAAATGGCAAAGGCTATACTTGATAGAAGAAACATAAAAGTAACCAAAAATATGCAACTTCAATTAGTAAGAAAATAAAAGAATATTAAAGCCAAAAATGTAATTCATCACTTATGCTTACAAAATTTTAAAAATAGTTAGCATCTAATTTTAGCAGAGGTAGACAAACATGGTTTCACTGACATTACAATAAGGACCTCTGTGTGACCTTTTTGGGAAGCAATTTGACAGATTCTAATCAGATATTAAATGTAAACAGCCCAAAATTCCTGTAATACCATGTTTATAAGTTATTTCATAGAAATACTTGCATAAATGTACAAAAGTATGTTTAATATTTAAAGACATTTTCCCAGTAATTGTTTTGGAAATAGGGAAAGTGGAAAAAAAAAACCCGATGTCCATTAACATAGGCATTTTTAAGTAAAACATCCTACAGCTGTTTGTGTTGCTTTTAAACATAATAAGGAAGTTTTAGACTTTTTGGTCATTACTGTATCCCTGAAATCTGTACTGCCTGGAAGATGGTTCATGCTCAGATATTTTAGAAATAATTATGTCTGGAGATATGTTGGCAATTAACCATAAATTAAAAACCACTCTGAAGAACAAAATGTAAAATACAGTTCACTTATTTAAAAAAACAAAACCCCCATGACATTTAAATGGAATAATCTTGGGCAACAAAGGTGGAGGGGGTAGCGGGAATAATAGACAAATAAAAGTCGTACACATACACACACACACACACTTTTGTGTGTTTATATAGACCAATTGGCAATAACTGAAAAGTGGCATTA
Source organism: Scalopus aquaticus (assembly GCA_004024925.1). NCBI lineage: Eukaryota > Metazoa > Chordata > Mammalia > Eulipotyphla > Talpidae > Scalopus > Scalopus aquaticus. The sequence continues at coordinate 43,253 of PVIJ01005416.1, forward strand.
GTAGAGAGAGGAGCATTTATATTTTACGTTTATATATTTTAATGTAATTTTTTCCAAGTATGTTGTTATTTCTAAGTACATCTCCAAGTACATTGTTTTGTAATTAAGACCTATTTTTAAAGGACAAGATTAAATCTATAATAAAAAATTACGTACATTTGCCATTTGTGTGCTTAAATTAAGCAGGAGTAGAATTACTGAATTAAACACAGCTACTTAACAGGTGTGGGTTGTTCTTATCCCGTTCCTCATCCTTCTTCTATCTGTAGAGTAGCTAGAAATTGGTCTCTAGGACAAATATGAGAAAACTCATTATTGCTCTTTTTTTCTTCTCTCACCCCTCCCAGGAAGAATGGCTTATTTTTTAAATTTTTTTAAAATATATATATTTCTATTGTTATTTATATCTTTTACATTTTTTATTCCCCTTGGGTAACCCACCACCAATTCACCCATGATCCATCTCTGTGGTCCCTTGTGTCCTTTTCTACTCCATTTTGTGCCCTTATCCTCCCCCCCCACCTCACCCCCAACACTGAGTGTCTCTCTCCTATTTGGTTTCCCTATAGTCCTGTTATAAGTGAAACCATTCGATATTTTTCTCTCAGATTTTTGAATTACCTTTAAGCTCGGATGATCTTCCTCCACTCCCAAAGATAATCAAACCATATTAACATCCTTATAGTAATTCTATAGTTTTACTTTTCATCTTTATTTTCTTTATTGTTCCCCTAATTTTTTTGAGGTAACATTGGTTTACAGCACTGTATATGATTCAGAGGTGCAGGTTCATGCCTCCCCACACCACAGCCACCACCAAGGCACCCATAGCCCTATTTCACACCATAGACTTAAAAATGAAAAATATTGAATTCACTAACTATGTTAGGGTATAGACCAAGCTTGTCTGTATGGTTCCAGTCTGTATATAGTAGGACAAAACTGGCAGGACAATTCTACCATCCTCGACCTCTGGATTCCATTTCTGAATCTAGGCATTCACACTGTCCCCATTTCTAGCCAGTGGGAAGGGGGAAAGAGAATTAAGAAAATATGATACAGAAGTTGCACATTTCTGTTGATATCCCAAGACTAAAACTTAGTCTCCTCACCATATCTCACTAGAGGAGAGGCTGGGAAAAATAGTCTGGACACCACATATTCATCTAAAACTGCACAGAGTTGGTGGGGATGGGGATGGTGCCAGCATAGTGATTCTTGGTACAGGGAGAAGTAAAAGAAAGGAAGAGTAGATACTGGAGGACTATGACTCACACAACAGTTTTTATATAGCTTGTTGATAATCTTTTCTTTCACCATTGAACTGTAATTTTATTTTTAATATGCAACACTTTTAATGCATACGGGACTTAGTTGCATATTCTGGCCTTACATTGTTCTTACTAATCTGGTGTCCTCCTGCACTATTCTAATTATTGTGATCTTACAATATAATGTAATATACTAAATCAAAGGCCTCTCACATTTTCAAAATTTTCTTCTTTTCCTGCCTCTTATAATATTAGCATATAGTTTTCTTATTTGTTTATAAAAATTACTTACATTACTTTCATTAAAATATTATGAATAATGATATTTATCAATGCTTCAGGATTTGCTATATACCAGACAATATTAAGTACTTCATTTCATTAATTCTTTACCATGAAGATAGGTACTTTAATCATGTCACCATTTCACATATTATGAAAGTAAAGTAAGCTAAAGTTAATTGCTCAGTGTCACATAGCTGAAAAGTGAGTCAGTGTTCAAATGCATGAGTGTCTCACACTGAAGTTTACATTTTTTAATGACTACACAATAATAACTGTCATTGCAAGTGATTTTCCTGATTTGTCATGTGTTTTCTAATTTTGCCTATATTTTAATGTTCATAAGTTTTAAATAATAATTTTGTTAACATATCTTAATATTATTGTATTATTTCAATACAGTAGATCAACATACTGGTCAGCCCTGTGTAGATTTCTTGGACAATCCTAATGAGTGGAATACCAGATACACATTAAGCAGCATCTTACTTACCCTCCAGGTAAGGCCATATTTAGTACTTTCATTTACCTCAGTTATTCAAGATATAAGGAATCAGATCTACAATGCATATTTGAATGTTTAAAGAATTTGAGTAAACTTATTTTAAATCAATAGCATTCCTACAACTCTAAAATGAAACTTGAATTATAAGGGCTATTGTTTGAAAATGAAATTCCTATAAGGCCCTTCACAACCAAAGTATTCATATTTTAGAAACGAGGGAAGGAGCTATTTTAATTCTAGAAATAGTCTTAGGTTTTCTTTAGGCTCCAGACTTCATAATACTACACATGCATGTAGATCTTTCCTCATTCGTGAACCTTGCCTTCCTCAGAGAAGTGAAGCAAGTGATCATAACCTAAAATGTTCAACATTATCGTTTGCTTCCGACAGTGCTTGCTATTTGTTTTATGTACTGTCATAGACTTTTGAAGATCAGTGATACCCAATGAACTTTCTGCACTGATGGAGATGTCCAGTCTGACCCATCCAGTAGCCACTAGTCACCTGTGCCTACTGAACACTGAAATGTGGATAGTGTGATTGAGGGACACTGAGTTTTTCATTTTATTTGGTTTTAAGAAATAAAATTTGGATGCCCACATGTGGCTAAAGCCTACATTACACGTGTAGACTATCCTTTTGATAACATGAGAAACATAATTATTTCACTGTTATCCAGAGGGTGATACTTGAAAACGGTGTTTAAAATATTTTAAAGTGTAAATATACTAGTCATCTCTTCCAAAATTTTTTATGATCTTAATTTCTTTGAACACTTGTTCAATTACAAAGGTAAATGTTAGCACCCATCCATAGGATGAGTTCCAAATTTGGAGCTTTAATTAACTGGGTATAATAAAACATACCTACTGTTGTAGTTGTTTACTACAAAATTTCTATTTATCCTCTGGAGAAGTATCCATCTAGAGTTATTTCTTCCTATCATATGGCTAATTTAAATGTCAGACATTTATTTTTTACTATTTTAGCAGTGTTTTAAATATATGTTTAAAAATATTCTTTAAATTCCAATTCTTAAGAATAATTAAGTACACTTAATCGCTTGTATACGGTTTTATATGAGAAGGCAAAGACTATTGAATAAACTTTACCAGATGTTTCTGCCTGATGAAGGGTATCTCTCCAGCCAAAGACTAAAAGCTTGCTCTTGAAGATGTTTCATCTGCGTTCCACCAACTTTGAAAGATTTAGTGCAGCCCTCACTGAATCCTTAGTTGAGCGAATCAGTGTTCTTTGAAACACTGTCCAATGTGTTTTCTAAACAAGAAATTCAAATAACAGCAGAATATTTTTGTTGCTTTTCAAATATTAGATGTCAGAATATTGCAAAAGCTTGCCCTCATTTTTATGACTCTGAAGACACAGTTATCCACTTTGACCTGCATCCACACTTAGGAATTCTGGTCATAATTTTGGCTATATTTTGAAATATAGTTAGTATGATCTAACATTTAAAATAGTGAATTATAAAATAAACATTTGCAATTTTGGCTAATACTAATTTTGCGGTGCCAAATAAACAAAATCATGGTCTGGCAAAACTACTAAGTTTGTTATGATTGATCACCTAATTTCTCCAGATACGATGGTAAACAGAATTTAAGATACAATGGTAGGCAGAATTTAATGATGCCCCCTCCACCCTATCCTCTGGTTATCCAAACAAACTCTAACCCAAGCACTGCTGTGAAAGAACTTAGCAAATGAAATTATGGTTACTAGTCAGCTGACTTTAAAATTGTGTGCAGGGTGGCCCGAAAGTAATCACATGAACCCTTAACAATGAATGGGAAGACTGAGGAGTCTCTCAGAGAAATACTGTGGAAGGAAAGAGAAAGGGATATGACAGGAGGGAAGGTCAGAAAGATGTAAAATGTGAGCAGGAGTCTCCACACCTTTGTTGCCTCTGAGATGTAGGAGTCCAAGTGTAAGAACAAACAATAGAATTCTTGCATGGGTGGTCTCTCTGAGGGTGACCCCCCAGCTAACAGCCAGCACAGAAACAGGGACTTCACTCCTACAAATGCAAGGGACTGAATTCAGCTAACAAACAATCTGGATGAATGTGGAAGCAGACTTTTCTGAGAACCTCTGATCAAAGTACAACCAGAGATTTCAGTCTTACTAAATCTGGAAAAGAGGAAACCAGCCCAACCACCCCAGACTTCCCACCTGCAGAAATGTGAGATAACACACTTGCGTTGTTTTAAGCTGCTAAATTCTGTAATTTGTTAAGCAGCTATAGAAAACTACTGCAGACACCAAATTAATCATTCATAGATCTGGAGGGCTTTTGAAGTGTTCGCAAGCCTTAATACATGAGTTTGTTTATCTGTGATCTAAATTCGATCTCCTGTTAAAATGTGTTCATTTTTTAGTGGAAGTGTTTTGGTGTTTCCTCATATTTAGTTCTCTTTACACATAAATTCAATTTAAATTCATGTGATAGGAAGGAATAAATTACAAAAGGAACTTATAAATTGCTTTGATCCTATTGTTTGGCTCATGAATGTACAGTATAAAACCAAGATAGATTAGAAATCTTGCCATTTGCAACAACATGGGTGGAACTGGAGGGAATTATGCTGAGACAAGTCAGAAGGAGAAAGACAAATTTGGATGATTTCACTTCTATGTGGAATATAAAGAAACAAAACAAAGGAACAGACAAAATTAACTGTAGAATTGAGGCTCCCCGAGGGGACTGGTGACCCGAAGGGGCTGTTGGGGAGGGGGCTGTTGGGGAGCAAAGGGAGGAGAAGATACCTGAAGAACTATAGTAGAGGATTATTGGGACTTTGGCAGTAGGTATGGTTTGGTAAAACATCTGAAGAGGTGACCCCTGCACCCCTAAATCATACATAGTGTTGTAAGCCACTATGACCTCAGTAAAAAAAAAAAAATTAAAAATATTTATTTTAAGATAAAGTAAGTATGAATTAATAGGAAGTTGCAAAGAAGTGTATGGGAAGGGCCAATGCAAATCTTCACCCAATCTTCCCCAATTTGACATCCTGCATATTTGACATCAAAACCAGAAAATAATTTTGCATCCCATAGACATTGGAATGACTGAGGTCATTGATTAGCACAGACTTTTAGTTAAATATAAGTATGATTTTTAAGTGAAAATAACATTCTTCATACTATAAACCCTTCATTTTAATAAACAACTCTTATCATAATAGACATTGAAAAATGTGGTTTAGCTCACTGGTTCTTAACTGTTAGGATAGATACTTTTAAGAAAGAATGAAACATGGACCTTTTCAGAAAAAAAAATTATATATACACAAAATGTCCATGGCTTCACAAACACGCTTTATCTTCATCCCAAAATAAGATTTACAGATAACTAAGGTTGAAAATTTCTTGTTTGACTAACATTTAATGTTAAATGTTAACATTTAACATTTCCTTAAATAAATTTGGAAACTCTTTTCCATGTTTTTTTGAAAGTAGGAACCATATATGTTTGACTCTATCTCTAGTTATGTAGTAGGTATTTAATAAATGCTTCTTGAATGGCTTTTTGCTCAAAGAAAAAAGTTTACAGTATAAACTCTATGTTCTGTGTGTTTTCCTATAGGTTATGCTTTCTAATCCAGTGCTAGAAAATCCAGTGAATTTGAAAGCAGCCAAAATGTTGACTAAAGATGAATCTAAGTACAGACTATTGGTGCTGAGACTTTTCCAACAGCCATTACAATGTAAGAAGAACCTGCTTATTATTTGCAAGTTATTAATTATACATTTATAGCAATTAATTTATCTAACAAATACCTTACATAGGAGAATGTTTTCTGTATCTATTTTCAATAACGCAATCATACTAACACATACAATACTCTTCTATTGAACTTATCAAACCAATCAGTGTGATCCTTTTATAAAATTATCAAAAATCATAAATTCATTATCTTTAAATGTTATGATCATATGGATAGATGATACCGATGATAAAGATATGACACCTAATTTCAACTCTTTGGTCTGTGGTAGCTATTTCTCAGATTTTACCTACACTACCCAAATCCAGGACTCCTGTCCTCTTAATTTGGAAAATAATTGGAAATACATCCCCCAGGCATTCCTTCTAAGAATCCATGTGGAAACGGCACCTGAAACTCTTCAATCTTTCTGCTCTGTGGACCAATGTTTTTCTGATTTGCTTATTCTTTTCCTGCCATCTTAATTCCATAGCTTCCATTGCTTCTGTGCAGTTTGCAGAACAAGGTCATTGGCTCCTTATGCCAAGACGAGTTCATCACAAATAAGGGCTGGACCCTAGTTACATGGTTCTTTTTTTTTGTACCCTGCCCTGCCTCCTCCTCCCTCCTTCTGCCTCTCTTTCTTAGAGCAGACTAACCTAGTGGCTGGCATTTTTCACAGACTCACTCCACCAAACTGAATTTCTCATGTGCTTGCTCTCTCAGCTGCCCACTGTCTCCCTTTTCCAGTCCTCTTCTAGGACATGCCAGTTCTGTAGCCAGATCTGTACAGTTATGACTAAGTTCAAGGATTCTCTTCTACGGAGCTCTGGGTTTAATACGAAAGAAATGGTAGTGGCCAGGCATCTTTTTCGGAGTCTTCAAACATGTCATGATTGCCATGCGGTTCCTCAAACATTCCTTGACGATTCTGAGCCTGGTTTGTCTACAGAGGAGCCATACTGCTTCACTCTGACCATTTTTCCAACCTACCAGAATACTGTAGAATCCACAACTTTATCCTCTGCACTTAGTAAACATTTGTGTAAGGAAAGTATGAACAATACGTATCACTTAATCTTTCAGTGAGCCCTACTATACAATTATAATCAAAGTTATGACAGAGCGATGTCCATATTCTGGTGAATGGAAATTTAAATACTGGTTTTAATGAATTTTCTACAGTAAATAATTCTATGAGTAATAGATTTTCTTTTTGCTGTGCAAAGAAAGGATAAAAAAAAAACTGAGGAGAAGCTGGACCTATCTTTTGTCCTCCTGTCAGGTAAACATCATCCTTCACTCCTTTCATTTCTCTAATTTTGCCATCACCAGACATGAAAGCTGCCCAAATTGCAAAAATCACCCAGCACATGAACAACAAAGCAAGTAGTACTTTGGTTGGTTTTCACTCTTTTCTTTAGTTGTGTTGGTGAAATGTGTGGAAATCCAAGACAGTAAATAGTTACCATTTTGCTTGCCATCTCAGCAGCACTGGGAGTGGTAGCCTAGGGTGCCATGGAGAGAATTATTTTCTGAACCTTTCTAAGGAAATAGCACCCCCCATGCAGCAGAGGCTGCTGCAGGGAGTACAAATGGAAAAAGTGCAGACAACTCATTCTAAGTTAGATGACAGTATAGTGCTATGTACAACCCTGTGAAAAACTTCATCCTGTGAGAATTAATTTCTTGTAACAGCTTGAAAAGGTTTCTACTAGAATGCCGCAAGAATCATCTCTGGTAAAATATACTTGCAAAATATTAACCAAGAGACCTAGAAAAAGCATAGGAGTTTTATCAGATTTTTAGATAACAAAATTGGAACAGGTAGTTAATTGTATAAACTAGAAACTCAAGGGGAAGCTAGCTTGTAATGCTAATTATAGGGTAGAACTATATCCTCTATTCAGCACAGTATCTCGCTGTAGGTATCAAATAACAATTCATAGATTGAAGGAATGAAAAATGCACATAAGCTGAGATCCTGATTTCACTTCTTAGTTTACAAAGTACTTTCACAAACATTTATTCATTTGATCCTCATATCCTCTTTCTCATGAGGAAGCCAGTGGGATCAGCGATGGTGGGGATAGCACAGACTACAGACAGTAAACAGCACCCAGGGTCTCAACCATGTATCCCCCCCACTCTGTTCCCATGTTTTATGGGATGAACAAACTCATTCATTTGGAATCAAGGAATTAAAATTCCCAAGTAGAGAATAGAAGACCCTGACTTGATAGCAAAACCCTATTCTATGAAAACATTCTCAGGGAGTGATTTGATCACAAATTTAATGTAAGCCAAGAATGACAATTGCCCTTCCACTCAGGATGTGCTTTATATCCTGTTCTGATTTGGTTGACCCTCAACTGTAAGACCAATATGCTCAGTATGGGACATCACATTTCCTGTGGCTGAAGAAACTGTATATCTTTAGCTAATTGCAGAAAAGATAAAGGCAATTGTAAAATCTGCCTTCAAACATTGAAAGGAATTGCCTATAGAAAAAGGATATTTCTTCTCTGTTGCCCCAGACAACTGAAATGGACTAATATTGAAGCAGTTAGTCAGTCATACCTTCCATAGTCTGCTAGGTTGTAGCCAGTTAAATCCAGAATATGAAGATTTGGCCCTGCTTTGTGACAGAGCATAGCTTAGATACGTTGGGGATTTTTTCGTCCCTTCAATCAGTGGTCTGGAGTTACTCTAGTTATCTTCAGTCTAAGCCTGATATTTGGTATGCAGCCATGCAAATGCTTTTTATTCTCCAAATTTTCCCTAACATGTACCCTGAGCGGAGATGTTCTTTACCTAGGTTTATTAACAAGAACATGCCATGCTGTGAGCTCAAACCCAGTGGGTGGAGATCCCAGTCACCTTCCCTTGTGCTGGTAGCTCTTTCTCCTGTGACCTGTAACCTCTCTTCCTTACTTACAGCTAGGGTGAGACGGTATCTCATTGTGGTTTTGATTTGCATTTTCCTGATGATAAGTCATGATGAGTGTTTTTTCATGTGCCTGTTAGCCATCTGTATGTCTTTAGAGAAGTGTCTATTGGCTCTTTTCCTCATTTTTTGATTGGGTTCTTTGTTTTCTTTTTGTTGAGTTATCTGAGTTACTTGAAGATCTTGGATATCAGCCCCTTGTCAGATGTATAATGTGCAAATATTTTCTCCCATTCAGTTGGGGGTCTTTTTATTTTACTAATGGTTTCTCTCATTGTGCAGAAGCTAAGAACATGAGCTTTCATACCATCATTTAAATGCAATTTTGTTGTTGATGTTACAGTAATATTATTGTTGGCAAATTATCCGCAGATGTCAGGACATATGGAAAACCTGAGTTTAACAGGATGATGTTAATAGATGATGAGGATGAGGATGATGATGGGTGTGTGTGTGTGTGTGTGTGAGAGAGAGAGAGAGAGAGAGAGAGAGAGAGAGAGAAAGAGAGTGCGCGCAAGCGCAGCGCAAGCAAGCTGGGGTTACAAACTCCTGTTTTTCTGTTTATATTTCATTGCACCAAATAATCCAGTAACTTTTTAACAAAGAGTCTAAATTGCATGTTTTAACTAAAATTGTTAAGTACCTACTTCCTATCAAATAATTGTATGTTCATACTTTAAAGGATAAATAAGATAAATTGGTTATTAAGGAAATATAGCAGACCTTAGACCTGAGTGTGGCCCCCCAAAACACTAACAGCTGTCAACATATTTGGCTGGTTCTTTTGGAATTTACCACCAGAATTCTAAGTTTATTCTATATTAACATTTCTTGAGTTTTCAGTAAGAAATTACTTACAGGCTTCTTCTGAAGTATAAATACCTAGCTTTTATACTGCCGTTTCAACCATATTTCCTCCTAATAAAGTTTGGCTACATTAATATGACTTAGTAAATGCTCATCACACATGAACCATTAACATTATTTTTCTTTTCTTATACAAATGGCCTTATTTTTCACTTTCTTGTTTGTTTTTTAAATAAATCCCTACCATCTATTCTGCCCCTAAAGTATCTGCAGCATTTAAAACAACCCTCAGGTTTTCAGCCAGTGCATTTCCCACTGTGGAAACTTCTTTCTTGGTGTCCTCATCCTCTGGTTCTGAAGTGGCAATTCTCTGAAAGGCTTTTGTACCTACTTCTGGGATTGGAGCTCCTGCTTGACCCCTCATTTTTCTCTTGGTTGGTGTGTGTTCCTTCATTTTGTTGGAGATACCTTCCAGGAGCTTTCCTGGTATATGAAAGTTTAATCTTTTATGACTCTAAGGCCTTAAGAGTATTTATTCCACAATCACCTGTTCATAATTTGGTTAAACTTTAGTTTGGAAACAATTTTCTTTCAGAATTATAAAGACCCTATTACTTTCTAGCTTCTAGGGCTGTTCTTGAGAAGTCTGATTTCATTCAGATGTCCATTTCTTCACATGTGATTTATTTTCATTCTGGAAGCTTTTAAAATCTCTTTTTCCCAAGGATCTGAAATGTCTTAATTATTTTTTGGTGTGGTTTTTGTATTTTCCCACCTCCTTATTCATCACATACAGCATTTTCTAGACTGTTGAAATTGCAAATGTAATCCTTTAGATTTAGAAAATTTTCTTAAGTGATTTCTCTTATAATTTCTTTTCACTCCATTTTTCTGTTCTCTTTTAAAATACAAATATTTGATATTTGGGGTCTACTGATCTTATCCTCTGAATTTTTAAAATCTATTTTCTCCTATTATTCAACTCTGGTTTTGTTCTTTATTCTGGAAGATTTCCAGAAAAATATGCTTCCATTTGCAGTTTTTCAGTCTGTTTTATTTGGTTGTTACCTTTGAAGATATTGACTTCAGCGTGTAATGATCTTTAACTATCCATTCATATTTTGGATTTATGATATATAGTACATTAAAAATCAAACTTTTGAATATAGAGTGGTTTGTTGATGGATTATTGTTTTTATTGTAGGATTTTTTAGTGAGGACCGAGCCATACCTTTAGTTAAGCTTATTATATTTCCTGATATGAATCTTCTACCTTGTGCCCGGAGAAAGAAAAACACTTGTTTACATTTTATGAGCTGGTAAAGGGGAGAAAATAAGGGATCTTCTATTCTATATGAATTATTCGATTGATACCCTCCATTCAATCCCTTGCCATACTCTTGTTCTGTTTTGTACCTAGTATCTCCCAGTCCTGGATCCCTCTGGCTCAGTTGCCCCTGCTGTGTGGGCAATGGTGGTCATCTGGTTGCATAGGATGAGATCATACGTCTTTGATATCTGTGCTGTATCTCTCACCCTTCAAAGGTATTTAGTATTCCAATTCCTGAACTGTTTCTCAAGTTGTGAAGTGTAAATCTCTTTGCTTTTTATTGGCTCCTCTGTTATGTAGTTAGGTCTCAAATTGCTATGGCCTGCTAAGACAGTTACCACTTGACATCTGCTTCCCATCTTGAATATTTTTCTTACCATCTTTCTTTTACTCTCTTTGAGATTTTATATATTATTTTTATTCCTTTACTACTATTTTATTGAGGCTTTGGAAAGAGTGAACATAAGTTCATATATTCAATCTTCCAACTAAACCAGAATCCTTTCATTTTTCTTTACAGTAAAAGATGACAGCCCTAACATACCTAAAAACCCAGATAAAATTATCAAGTAAGTTTTCATGTGTACAATGCTATGTCAGTATTTTTACTAAAAGCACTATTGATGTAAACTGCTTATAATTTCTAGCATAATTGAGTTTTCAGTTTCTTAACTTTGAAAAGAAAGTAGATATCTTTTTCTCTTCCAATATCTTTTTTTAATGTTTTCAGGAAGAATGTGGAGAATTTTCTCTAGGCTATTGAATTAAATTTGAACATAACTATATGCACTTGCCTACCCTTTTAATTTTTGCTTTTCATTGTTGAAAATGGAAAAAAATGGGTTATCAGCATTATAGATTAGAGATCACAAAAATCCAAGCAATTTAGAAGAAGGTAAAGGTTCTGGAGGGAAGTGGTGAAAGGTGGGGCCGAAGCCATGGTACATGTTGGAGACAACCTGGTAGAATGGCATCAGTTCGGTCTTGAACCCCTGAAGAAGGTAGAAGTCTATAGTAGCATATATGATCCTGCAGCATTTAGTTTCTGGAATATCAACCTTATTTTGATAGTACGTCACATGTATAAAACAGCCAGTTAACTATAGTTGAATTAGTGCTTGGTTCAGCCCAGGCGTCCTTGTCTGGACCTATATAAAATGTGAATATAATTTAGTAACTTAAAACGTTTCAGTCTGTGAAACAGTGTTAGAAAATTGTGGGAAGGTAAGCTAATCTAGTGAGGAGGTCAGTAATTTGGGATTCAGCAGAGAACATTGCTACCCCTTTAGTTTGTCAAAGTGGAGAGAAGCAGTTGGCACAAAATAGACTGAGGTTGTTCTTTAATATGCATTAACACTGTTTTATCACTTGTAAAACATGATTGACCCTGGAATATCAAAAAGTTCTTTTTGTTAGTGGTATAATTATTTGTACTGCACAAAGTTTCAGTGCCAGTGTTTACTAATAAGGCAGTCCACAAGAACTTTTATGGTGCCGTCTTCAATAGGTTCTGAACCAAACCAAGCATAAATGAAGCAAAAATCAGGTCTGGTTTGTGAAACTCACCTAGTACTAGCCTGGTCTCTCTAGAGAAGCCTCTAGGACTCAGTTGAAACCATAAAATATAAATTTCAATGATATTCCATTTTCCTAGTATATATTAATGAATTCTAATGGTTGCTTTGGTATAGTTGTCATGGAATTGAGCTAAGTTAGATTTAGCTTTTATTTTTTAAATAGAGCAGCCACAATGAAGTCTTAACAGAAATTATTTAAAGAGAAATGCTGCTCTTAGCATTGCGTCACTTTAGTACCATGTACTAGAACTTGACTTCATGAGCTGGAAAAACTGACCTGGCTATAGAAATAGATTATAGAGGCAAAGCCAGGCAATTGGAACCCTGTTTCAAAAGATATAACAACACTTGGGCAAAGTCTAGTCAACTAGGCAGAATATAGTCAGGGAAATAGAGTTGATGTTCAGTAATTGGAGGTAACCTAAGCTTGTGCTTCTCATCTGCAGTGTTTGCACATGGGATGTAGGAAACCACTTACAAGGAAGGGGCAGCATTGGGAACACAGGTACTTCTTCATTTATTTAAAAGGCATTCCCTGAGCCTATTCTCTATGCCAGGCACTGTACCCCAGGATGGAGGATACATGTCTGAATGATTTGTGGCACCTGATCTTATGAGATATATACTCTGAGACTGCAAGTTCCCCTCTGAAGAGGAGACAGTGTAGGAAGGAGGTTGAGCACAGGTCCCATAGGAACAAGACAGGGAGTATCTTGTGCCACAGGATAAATGGCAGATCACAGCTAATAGGGGAATGCTAAGATCAGAGGTAATCATATTTAAAGTGAGTTATACTGAGCAGAAATTTCTTCCACTATAGCATTTGTTTTTTTAGGCCTCATTTTGATACCATCACTTTTCCATCAAGTCATCTATCACGGGCACCATCTCTGCAATCCAAACTTATATTGGTCTACGCCTATTACTATTAGTTGTTGCACTACAGTAATACTTAAAATATAAGATAAGATCAAGGTGCTGGAGGAGCATAGAAGGAGAAATAACTTACTAAATATTGAGATGGGGGGTAGCATTCAATTTCTAGGAGGAGTGTCACCGGAGTGATTTCTAAAGGCAGAATAGGAATTCAGCTGCAGACAATGGGAGAAGGTTGTGCGAGGCAGAGGGAATAGCATATTCGAGGTATGGAGGTTTGAGGGGACATACTTCCTGCATTCTGGCCCAAAGGAAGGTGTTTTGACACCCAGGACAAAAGGTAAAATGAATCACAAGTGCCAAGGGCAACTGAAGTATCTCAGAAGCTGAGATACAAAATCAGACAGGAAAGGGGAGAAAGTTGCTAAATAATCCAGAGAAGAGGAAAATGACACCTTGAAGGTCAGAGTAATAAATATGCGGGGGGGGGGGTAGTTAAATGATTTAAAGGGGCAGATGCAAGACAAAACTTGAGGGATACAGACAGAAAATAGCATAACATTTGCATTACACATTAAAAGTGCTGAAACAAGGCATGACTTTGACATAGCAATTCCACTTTTAAAAATGTATCTTTAAGGATATATTTGAACAAGTGCATAAATATAGATTATGAGAATGTTCATCATAGACTTGCTTAGTTAATTGAAAACAGAATGCCCAACAAAATGCATCAATTAAATAAACTTGATTTAGCTATAAAATGTCCAAAAATGAATTGGACTTGATTCTGAAGACTTACAGTTATTAACATTATAGGTAGGTGAAAAGAGTGGATAATGAAATATTTGGTATTATCTCACACACATGCACACACACTGACAAGCAGTTTGGTGTAGCAAGTCAAAGAATCCCTGTTCTTCCATTTACTAGCAATTGCACTAAAACTAGTTAATTAACTTCTCTCTGTCTCAGTTTCTTCATATTTTAATGGTAATAATAACACTGTTTAACAAATTTTTACAAAAGTCATGTTACTGAAATAAAATGAGTCATTTCCTATCAATTTGTATGTGCTCAACACGAATGTGACAGTCAAATTCTAATTTTGGCTCTAGGTTTTTTTTTTTGTAATCTGCAATAAATTGATGCTTACATCACGAAATGCATGCCAAGAATAATAGGCCTACGGTTAATACCTGTAAAAAATCAAGTCATAGACTACTTCTTAGATGGAAGACAGTTCCATTGTGCAAAAGCACAGCCTTAAGAATCAGTTTCAAAGAGTCTAGAAATAGTGTCCATTCTTGTGGGTTATGAATAATTTCTAAGACATTCATGAGGTCCTCAATATCGGAACAGAATACCAGAGGAATTTCCTTTCTGAAGAAAGTTTCCAACTGCTGGTGGCACTTTGAATATAAAGTAATTGTGACATCTTCTTCTAGAAGATTCCGTTGTTGGAGTCTTGATCCTGGCAATTCTGCCTTGTTCTTGGATAAGTCCAAATCGTGAACCAGGTCATTGAGTTCTTCCTGTGTTAGTCTGTGTGGGGTTGATGATGCGCCACAGTGAAATATGGATCACTGCATGCTGATGGAACAGAAGAAGAACAGGTCGGCTCACCCTTGTCCTCATCAGATGAATCAAGAGAATATTCTGCTGGAGGTTTTGGAATAGGAAGTCCCTCACCATGTGGAACTGTTCTCAGTGCAGACAGGATGTTTGGGTAGACTATTCTCAACTTCTTTTGCTTCGTTATTCTGCCAGAAAGAAGAGGAACCAAGCAGAAGTAACAGTCTTTTATGTGCTTGCTTGTCTCTCTCCACACCATGGAGACTGCAAACAACATTGATGGTCTTTTGCCATTTAACCACTGTGAAAGCTGTGTTGTACATGTAGCACAGCATATATGCGTGGCCCAAGGCTTGTCTTGGTCACCAACCTTGCATCCGAAGTCAAGATGATAAACCTTCTTCACTTGAGAAGTGATACTTTTCTTCTGGTTGGCAAATGCCACTTTCCACAAATAGAGTAGAAATTGTCCACACTATTAATGCATTTTTGAGGCATTACTGTTCTGCATTGTGCCTAAATGGATAAAATAATAACAGTTCTATGGGGGTTAACAGTTCTAGGGGTTAAGTCTCAGCACTATCACCTTTGCAGTCTGAGTTCAAGGTCCTGCCAGGGAGCTAATCCACATGTGGCACAGCCAGACCTCTCCTATCTCACCTGCTCCTTCCCTCAGTATTTCAGTAGATGCGCCTGTTCTGCTCCCCACCCTGTCTCTGATGAATCCTCTTATCCCCTGCACCTCTGACTTACATCCCAGTTCTTCTCCAGAGACATTTGGAGATTTAGTCCTGAGGCTTTCGTGATGGCTGCGATGTTGCCTCAGTGAAATAGCACCACCACAGGTCTCTTCTTTCCTTAATGATCTTTTCTATTTCCTTTACTGGTCCCATTTAACTATGAATTGGTTTCTATTCTTTTCTAAACTTTTGCTTACTCTTTCGGAGTTTGCTTTCCCTCAGGGCATCATCTATCAACCTTTATGTTGATTTGACCCAAATTTCATATTTCTAGTCCGAGTTTCACAATCACCTAAAGGTCATCACCTAAAGGCCACATTTAAAATTAAACTCATATTTTACTTCAGTTTCTCTAGATGCTTTCTATTAATAGCAAAACTAACTGATCACCTGGGCTTTTGAAGAGTATTTGAGCCTCAAATTCCTCACCTTTAACACCCTATCAAAAACTAGTCCAATCAGTTCTTTAGAGTGCCTCAGGTTCATCTCCCTTTCAGAGTATTTGCTCCCACCTTAGTATTAACACTTTGTGTGCCAGTACACAAATTTACCAGCCCTTGGGGCCGGCCATTTTCTGTGCCACCGCATGAATGGTATAAGCATTCAATAAAACACAACTCCTGAACTACTGGATATTAAAAAAACTGTAATATCTCTCATAAAACACCTTACACTTTCACCAAAACAATGTGTAAAGCTTCTAGACTGAGTACGATCAAAGGAATAGCTCCTAATAGTTCCAAATAAATCCACCATGGCGTGAAAAACCAGAGACTAGATGAATACGTATTAATATGTGAGTGGCCACCTGATACGGGTGACAAAAACACATACTAATACATGAGCAGACCACAAAGTGTTAACTCTCAGTATCTCCTGCCTAAACAACTATGCATTTCCTAACTGGTCCACCTGCATTTAATCTCTCTTGTAATTTACCCTGCATACTAATACAGAAAAAACTCTTACCAAACACTGATTTCACAATTGCCTTACTCGAGAACTTTTGACTGCCCCCCCCATCAGTCAGATTTCTGAATTGACTGACACCCATTCTCTGCTTAAATCTGAAAGCCCTGCATTGCTCAGTGTCACTTATCTTTTTTAATTTTAACTGCTCTGAAATTGGCTCTCCACTCTGGTCAGTATCTCCTTACAGTCATCTCTTCCCCAACATCCTTTGTTTGCACATATGCACATACCATGCCCTTCCCATCTGAGGCTTGTGAAGAAGCTCCCCTGGCCTAGAGCGCTTCTTTCCTTGTTTTAGGTTCCTTCCTCAAATGACTCCTTCTCCACTAAGTCTAAAACAAAATCATATCTCCCTCCTGCAGCCTTTTTTTTTTTTATTTACTGTCACTGCCAAAGGAATATCTGTAGTCTCCAAATGTCTATGTTAAATGATGTAACCCTTTGTTAATAACGTATAAAGCTATTTTATGTGCAGTTCAGGTATACATCTTTTTCCCAACAGGATAGTAAGCACTGATATCCAGTTTTAAATTATGTCTTCTACTTTCTCAAAATTCATAATACCATTGATAATTCTCACTAAATTCCTGCTGTAGGTTGAAACTATAAACATATGCATCTTGCACTGTGTGTAGCTTTGTAAATAGTAATTTGTCTCTACAATGGTAAAATAGGTGTTTTCTTATTTTGAAGGGTGGTTTCCTTTAGACAATTGAAAATGCAAATATTCCCAAATATTTCAGACATTCTGCTTGTATAGTTAAACTATACTGAAGTTATATCTTTTAGGATAATATTTTTAATTATTCTGGAGGATAAAAAGAAAGCCCCTGAAGGCTAACAGTTTGAAACTGAACAGGACACCATTGGGAAGGGAGAGGGTCATGGGTCGTCGTCAAACGGACAAAAAACAATGAAGACGATTGTGCTTGAAGATGGTGTATTTTTTTTTCACGAGACAGTGTGTTGACAGTTTCCTTCCTCTTGGGTCATTGTTGTCTGCTAAATGATCTGTGACAGCAAATTGATCACAAGCTTTTTCATGCAGGAGATATAATGCAGCCTTTCATTTTGTTACCTCCATTGCCAAATGCCGAAAGATTTCGTTGGCAAATTAATGTTAGTTTAGTATATCATTTAGTAGTGGAAAGTACTGCATGGAGCTCTGGAAGCAATAATAGAAGTGATTAATTTATCTTCACCAAGTTTCAGATTTCTACTTAAGTGTGACTGCAAAAAGTACTAACATGTTTGAAAAATGTTAGTCTTAAAACTGGGTGTCCATAGTTATCATTTCAATAAATGAATGTATTAACACTTGTAGATGTTGCCCCATTAATTTCAAAATTGAGCCAAATATTTACTTTAAGGTACTTATGATTTACTTATAAAAATTAATTGACTTTTTTTCTCACTGAAAAGTTGCTTCTTCCTCCAAAGTGCTAGGAATTTAAACTGGAAAACAGACATAACATCTTTTACATTTAATCTTTAAGCATCTTTTTAAGCCAGCTAATTGGTGATTTCTCATGTCTGAAAAATATCCCAAAGTAATATTTTGTTTATAGAGTGTTGAGAATCTCTTTGTTCAGAAAGTTTGTAGAAAAAAATTTTTGAAATGCAGTTGTCTAAAAGAAGTTTTATAGTTTGTTTAATATTTTATAGCGATATTTCTTCTCCTGTTAGTTTAGCAATATTAGCGTAGGAAAAGAAAAATACAGGCAGCAATATTAGAAATGAGTTGGCTTTTTCCCTCTAAAAATGCCCATATATTGTAAAAATACAATAGTTATCTCAGTTTTTGGTGGTGTATGTCTCCTCATGGTAAATAGGAAATAAAGGTGATATTTTACTAAATTTGGCACAGAAACATAAATTTGTGTATTCTATGAAGAAAATTTAGAGACATAATGCTTTAAGATCTTTTTATAATGTTAGTCATATAAGGCAGATATCTTACACCTATATTTTTTGAAAGATGGTTTGGACAGGTTTTTTTATGAGTTGCATGCATTAGTAGAGAGATTAATATGTGAGATTCATATGTTAGAACTTACAAATCAGTCTGCTCTCTCATGATATAATATTGTTATCTGTAACAATCCCACTGATAAAATAATTTTGAAAAGCAATCTTGTAAACTACTTATTGTCGGATTTTAATTTATATTTTCAGATCAACTAAAACAATCTCATTTTATGATTACTACAAGTCATGGTGTGAAATAGCCACGTCAAAAGCTACAGGAAGTCCACGTGAGTTGATCCAACCTTCTGTTTCATGTTGGTCATATATTAATCTCTTAATTTTCTCAGCTTGTCTTGCTTTCAAAGACTAATTGACACATATTTGTCACTTGAGGGTGATAAACTTCTCTGTTGGCACAATATGGTAATCATTCAACAACTGTTCATTTAGATCCTCTTTTGTGTGGAGCCCTGGACTGAAGTCTGGTTAAAAAACCAGAATGTTTTGAAGTTTACATTACTTTCTCTACCCCAGAAAGAAGCCTTCATAGCAGGAGGAAATTTTTTTTTAATTCCAAACACAATTATCCTCAAATCCAGAGACTAGTAACTAAAAAGATAGCAAGGAAACATACGAACCCTGGACTTTCAGTGTTATCAGTCTAAGGAAAAATCATTTGTTACCATTATATATTAAGAACTAAAAAGAGAAAGAGAGAGAGAAAGGGAGAAAATGGGAGAAAAAATTGGGTAACTTTCTGGTTCCATTTATTTAAGTCTTAGAGACTTAATTAATTCACTATTAATTAATTCACTATTTAGATCTAAGTAGGTTACACAGTTTATGCACATATACTGAAATAGACTTTGCATTAGTGCTTCTGCTGAAATGGTACATTCTGATGTCACCAGTGACTTCCTAATTCCCAGACTCAGGGATTATATTTCAGTCTTTATCTTACCTGCACTTGTGTCAGCTATGCCCTTGAGTTAGAGAACACCATACATACCTGGTTTTCCTCCTCCCTTCCTAAGGTCTCCTCTACTGCTTGCCTTAGCAGAAACTTCTTCATTATAGTCTTGTCTACCCATTCTCTGAGAGAACTCACCCCCACTCCTAAAACCTTATCTATTGCCAGGCCCTTTTCAAAATTTTGCATGGATATTTACAACTGTACATTGGACACCTGACCTAAAGGTGCTATGGGCATCTCATACTTAAGATGTCCCAAAGTGAATTTGTTATCTTGCCCTAGCCTCCCTCCTTTATTTCCCTCCTTTAAATCCACCCTATTGGTGGGTCACATCTATGTGCCTAAATCAGAATCACAGGAGTTTCCTAGACCTCTTTATCGCCCCTGGTAAACCTTGTTGAGTTTTTGTTGATTTTATCTCATACAACATTGTGAATGCTTCCTCCCTACTCCACCCCCATGGCCATGCCCATAATTTGTGATCCAATCAAATTTCGTCTCATCATTGTGATAGTTTCATAATTGTTTCAATAGAACAAAATGTCACAAAAATATTCCTGGTTTGTAGGCACAAGTGAGAATACAGGTAGTGTAAAGCTTATGAGATATAAAAAAGTGAGTTAGACCAAAACTCCTAAGAAGTTGCATGTTGTTTCAGGATGTTGGTTATTAGTTATTTTATGATTACATATTACCTACATCGTGGACTCATAGATTGGTGATTAAGAAAAATAATTTGTTTTAGGTGCTTTAAGAAATAGTGTTCAGCAGCTCTATCAGTATGGATAATTTTATTAGTGTTGATAGGAAAGTACATGAATGTTTACTTTGTATCAAAGATTTGTGGTTGGTTGTTGCCTAGTCAATTCAGCAACACATATTTTGAGTACATACTACGTATGAGGCACTGACAACTCAGAGGGGTTTCAGGAGGTGATAACCCTTAACACCTTAGACATGGTATCAAGACACATGCCAGGGAAAATCTGAGTGTCGAATTCGTGCAACCAAAAAATGGATCATGATAGGATGGTGCCTTGCAAAATAACACGTAAATATAGAGAAGCATTTAGAAACTTCAAACTGCAAGAGAGAAAAAATAATAGAAGCACATGCCAATGTTTAAGGAAATTTGGAAATGATTGTCTTGCTATAAAGAATTTTAAAATGGAACAAAATAATGAAACACCACTGACTGCTGTTTCTTCTTCAAAAGTTTGACACCAAAATGTTTAATTTTGTTCTTGCTTTTACATCTGTCCCTAACTTGGCATGTAATTCATCCCTCTTTGTGAAGGGAATAAGCTGGTAATGTTTACCTCTAGCCCAAAAGAATTTTAGACTTTGATTCTAGCCGTTGGTGCCAGATTTCACAGTCACCCTGCCTCTTCTTCCCCTGGGGATTTGCTGCAAGGGTGTTTCAAGAGCTTTCCTTCAATAATAATCAGTACTTTATTTTTGAGAGTCAAACGTTAACTTTACATGTGCTGCTGGCCATTTTGTCTTTGGCTAATTCAGCTGGATGAGATCTAATACTGTCTTTTTTAATACCCCATTTTTCTGGCAATAATAAAAAAAAGGAGCTTTTAGATTGTAGAATTCTTCTTCAACTAGCAGAAATAAAAGGGAAACTTCTAATAACTTCATTTTCTAGTTATATTCTTATCCTGGAAAGATTATTAAATTCTGTGCATATTTTATAAGCTTTTTACTTTACAAATGATAATGAGTGGTTATATTTTGGTTCTGAATACTAACTCTTTTACATATTTTCATGCCACAAATTTATGTCATTTGTGCCATAATATTAGTAGGTTTACTCTGCTAATAATCTGCATCTGCTAATAATCTGCATTATGTTTTCTAATCATTACAACTTTATTTTTCTCTTATTCAGCCCATATTTATTTAACACCCAATGTATGTCATGCATAGTGGTATATCAACTTAGTGAGCTAGGCATTCTTAATATACTGTTTTATAAATGAGAAAGTCAAGACCAAGAGAAAACCAAGTTATTAACATAATGTCTTATATGTAAGAGGTAATATCATGTACTGATGAATATATAATTGTGGAGCCAGATTACCAAGTTTTAATCCTGCCTCTGTTATTTACTGGTTGTGTGACCTTGGGTAAATTTCTTAATCTCTTTGTGTCCCTGTCTCTTTGTCTGTAAAATGAGAATAATCACAGTATATATCTTATAGGGTTAAAATATTATAACAGCGCCTAGCACATAGTGAATGATCAATAACTCTATTATTAATTAATGCAAGTAGGCTGTGGTCCAGGAACTTGAACCAGATCCTCTGATTCCATAATTGTTGTTCTTTCTATCATTTCTGTCTTTCTATACTGCCTCCGCAATATAAGATAAAATTGTTACGTCTGTATAGTTGGAGGCTTAGATTCAAATTCTGTAGTATATGCAGTACCTTTTTAAATAATTATAATTACTAATTCATAATTATAGTCAACTATGTGGGGAAATGCACTGATGATCCACTGTCCTTTTCTATAGAATGTCAAAAAAAAAGTTTTGCAGAGAACAAACCATTACATATGGTTGTGGGCTATAGCACTTTAATGACAGAATATGATCCCCATAAGGAAATGTTTATGTTCGAGGAGAAGAATCCCTTCAGACTGTTGTACTCTGCAATTCCAAGTAGAGGCTTCCTGATGTTTATTTGCTGTCATCAAGGTAAACCAAACAGCCTGTAACATCATGGAGAGACTTGCTTTACCTGAAGAGACTTTCATTCTTTGCATCTTTGAGCTGCAGGAAGAGCAAGTTCTCCAAAATGAAGAGGCAATATTGTCTAATTCTAAGGCAGTGGTTCTCAGTCTTAACTATTCATTCAAACCACCAGAAGAGTTTGTAAAAATTCCCATGTCAAGGGTACACCCCCAGAACAATTACATCAGAATCTTTGGGAGCAAGACCAGGCAGGAATAGTTTTTAAGACTCCTGAAGTGGTTACAATATGCAACCAAGGTTGCACAGGCTCTAGTGGGAAGAATATGGTGACAGAAGTTAGATATTCCTTAATGCTGTACTAGTTTTTACCACATAAAGTTAAATGAATTTAGGTTAGTCATCTAACTTTGTGTCTCATTTTTCATTTCTACTCATTGGTCAAAAACATCCATTCTACTTTGTTCCCCTTTGGTTAGCATGAGATAGCATGTGTGAAAATAAAACATGCTAAGGTGAGTGTGTGCTGTTACATTTCTTTGACTATGACAGTCTCAGCAATGGGGAAAACATTTCAGAACAGCCTATACAAATGTTGAGCAAAAGATGTGTCATAGAAAAAACAAAGCAAAAGTGATACTCAGCAATCCTGAGAAGGAAGAACTATATTATGGAGACAATAGAGGATGCTTTCCTACTGCAGATACAGTCACAAAGAAAAGATAAGGGTGTAATGGGGAAATTTCAACTTTAAGTACTTCTGACAAAAATTCATTGTTCTTTTCTCCTTCCCCCTCATTCCATCATTTCCCTTCAATCGTTCTCTGAGAGTCTCTATCTAGGCAGTAGGCTAGTCAGCTGGTAGGAGACAAATAAGTGAAAAAAATACAGGGATGAAATAGAAAGTGTTTAAAGTTTGTACAAATAATATGGCATTTTTCATCTCTCAGTAGAGAAAGCAAGGAAGAATATGAGTGAATCAAACAAAATTGATGGGAAGATTTAGGAAAGATGGCCATGCCATTTTGGATTTCATAATACATAAGGAGGACACTGTCATATTTATTCAAACAGAAAATGTAGGAAAGTGATTTAAAAAAAAAATAAGGCCAAGATATCAATCAATTATTCTTGAATAGGAACTTCAAATAAATTGTAAATTTGTCTAAGTAGTAATGAAGTAGTCCCGTTGAGAACACATTATTCAACCTTCTATTTGTTCATCTGTAAAGTGGGTATTATAATGTTAGCTACTATATGCCTACTTTACAAGTACATTTACAAGTTCCCAATATATAGTAAGAAAACTCTATTAATATTAGACATTATATCACTTAGAGGAAATAATGAGACCTCACTAAGAACCCTGGGGAGCTCAGTTTTGCTTCCCTTAATGCAAGGGAAGAGTATATATCCATATATCAATAAAAAGACTTTGTTAATAAAGTCTATAAGAGTATGTATGTATGTGTGCTTGTGTATATTTGAAGCAATAAAGTATAGGAATATTGCTAGTGAACATCATGTAATATTAATAGAAGAAATGGAGAGCAATGCATTTAAAAATTTTTCTTTAAATGACAAATTTCATCAAGTTAGAAGAGGCTAATTATTAATCAAGAAGCTCCAGATAAGGGCAAGACTGGTGAAGAGCTGTTTGTTAAATTGTTCAAGACTGTAAATCCAGGATAATTATAGGAGACAGGGAGAGGATGGGTGGTGAGTTGGTGGATGGATGAATGAATGGATATAAAGAATAGTGTATATGTATATATATATAACACAATAGTATTTCATGTGAAAAATAACAATATCTTAAGCATAGTAGGCCTGCAGTAAATTTTATGTGAATTTGATGGAAGGCATAAGGCTTATAAGTAACTTCAAACATATGAACTAGTGACGTAATGTGATTTCCAGAAAATACTAGTGCAGATGCAAGCTGAATTGATAAATAATGTAGCACATAGATCAAGGGAGATAATAATCCCACTGCATCTTTGCTATTCCAATAAAATAAAAATCCTGAGCCAGTTCTATGTGCACACTTTAATGGTAACATCAACAAAGTTCACTGCAAATATGGTGAGGATGTTTTGGACTTTAAAAATTCATGTCTTCAGAAAAATCTGAAGAAACTGAAGCTGTCCTCTCTTCAAATATTAGAGGACTCTCTCTCATGGGGGAAGGATGAACTTATTCAGTATTGCTCCCGACATTTTAACTAGAACCAGTGGAAACTTAGTACTAAATTTAGGAAGGATACTGTGAATTTCCTGTCAGTCACTGGAACTGGCCGTCTCCCAGCAACAAAGAGGACAGTTTTCTGTCCTCAGCAAGAGATTCATTTAAATGTTGATCATCTGTTTAGAGAATCTTGCTTTGTGAAACATCAAGCTCTTTCACTTCCAGCTCCAAGATTTTATTCTCCACTTGAAGTGCTGAACTAGGATTTTATTAAACTGGGCTACCTATATTTTCTGTATGAGTTATTTCAACACATTCTTTATTATTATGAGTAACATATGAACAAATATCATTATAATTAAAAGTTTCACAGTCACAATCTATTTATTTCAAATAATATCCAGTAATACAAAGCTCAAACAAAAGGAAGAAATTTGGAAAGTGTGAGTCTTCTGATGATTGAAACTATATAGTGTATATTATTGCCACATATAAATTTAATGAGAAGTGAATTATTTTCAACTTTAAACTATTATTAAAGAATGTATGCATAGCCCCCTTTTTAAAAATACTCTAATTTCAGTGCTTGAAGATCCAAATTTCATTGGAGAGTATATTAAATTGGAAAAAAATGAGCAAAAACGTGCTAAAGAATGGAATTTAAAGTAAGTAGTTGTGTCTTGACTATATTATCCTAACTTGAAATATCTCTCATTCAGTTTTCTACTATCCAATTGGACCATCAGAAGAAACCCTTTGGAAATAACAACTTAATGTCCTTTTCTAAACATAAGAATATGAAGTATCATTTTTTTCCTTTTATGTGACCCCAGGTCATATGATCCCATATAACCCCTTTCAGATGACCCCAGTTTCTGCCAGAAGCATGTAAAAAAATGTTTGCTACTTATTGACTCCCAAAGATGAAGACAGGACACAAGTCCCATGAAGAAATCTCACAAAACTTTTCCCATTAATTCTCTTACTCCCATCCTCATTATCCTTATCCACATGACTTACAAATGGGGGGAAGGGGCTGTGTATGTATCCCAGTTAACTTTTCATCTTTTCTGTAGTTCCAAATATCTTTTCCTCTTCCATAGACTTTTCACTCGGGAGCCAAATATTTTTAAACCTAATGAGGAAATATATAATAAAATGCAAAAATAAATTACTACAGCACCTTTAGAAATCCTTGACTCGTAGACCACGTTACAGAGGGGACCTTAATCTCATCTTGGTGTCTTAACTCCTAAAGACAGGTTTTCTGCTGTTTCATCTCACTAGAGCAAAGATCACACCTTGGTCCTGTGGCATTAGCCAGGTTGTAGTAGTCATTTATTCTAGCATGTGTATCTCAGTTCTTAGTGAATGTGCTACCACAAAGAGAGGGAAATTAATGTTCCTACAATCGTCATTTACCTAATTTTTTAGCTCTTTAACTTGTTATCAATGTGTCTTCTTTTCTACATGGAAATACAGGATAAATAAAAAATGTTATGTGTTTTCAATTTGTTTAGAAATCAAGGTTCTTAAAATATTCTTTCCTACCCTTTAGTATCATAGTTAGGATTGTTTTTTTCAGGTGGATGTTCTGTTTTCTGTTGACTTCTGCATCAACTTTCCTTTAAGTCAAAATAGAGAGATGCTTACTTTTCTGCTTTTATAATAAATTATGGACAACAGAAATGTTTTTATTAAGCAGAATTTTAAGGAGTACAGCCATGTTGTTTTTTTTTTCCTCAAAGGCACAATTCCTTTTGTTTGTAATTATACCTACTTAGAATATAAGGTTAATTTTGCTTTGACAAGGCTTCCCTTTTTATTTCCTTTAACAAAAAATGGTTTGTTTTACTTGTTTGATCATTCACTCATTATGTAATGCCAGTATCTTAGTCCCAAAAATTTAGAAAAAGTAAAGCAAGCCATGTCATCTTCAACTTCTCTATCCACTTCTACATGTGGCTGAAATAATCATGAGCTGTTTGAGTGCTAGGACATTTCCCCAAATATATGATTTTGAAGTTACAGGTCAAATTGTCATGTGTGTGGTGACCCTGTCAAAATAAAACTCTCACACTTTATGCCATCTGGTGGTTGATTAGAATATATCTAGATCAGATGATACTTGCTTCTTTTAAATTTTGGAGTTGATTAATTAAAAACACTAAATAAAAATTTTTAGAATATATTACATTTATCTGCATAGAGTGTGCAAAAATCTAAAGAATGGTGGAATCAATGTCTTTTCAGATAATTATTGAAAGTATCATTCATCAAGATACATGAGATATAATAAAGTAGTCAATTCTTAGAGATTCAAGTAGAAGATGTTTGGGGAACTCTGCCAGTGGGTAACTGGTTTATATGGATAGGCAGTGTAATACTATTATGCATCTCTCTGTTTATTATATTTGAAAATATTTCCCTTGCACTGAAATTTCCTATTAAGTAAACAAACAGAAAATAAAAATTGAGAGCCTTTCATCTGTGTAGTGTTAAGGAAAAAGAGCTATCTCTTCCGCTTCAATCCCTCCTCCTACTGTCTTCCCATTCCCTCATCAATCAAGACCTGATTCTTAAGCCACACTAAGTTCTTTCTTGTCACTATTATTTGGGGACATAAGATCTCTTCACCACTTTGTGTCTTCTGCCTGGGATATCTTTCCCAGCAGGGTCTTTGCTGGTGGTCTAAAGTTAGGATTTGGTCTGAGTTAAAAGGTGGAATGTGGAGTGCTTAAGCGCAGGGGCCCTGGAGCCAGACTGCTTACATTTGAATCCTGCCGCTGTGTCCATGGGCAATTTAGCTGACTTCTTTGTGCCTCAGTTTCCTTATGATAAATTATTTTTAGTAATTTGGTAAGTGACAATTGTGCTTACCTCTCAAAGATGTTGTGAAGGTTAAATAATACATGGAAATGCTTCAAATATTAACCCGCATAAAACTATTTTTATTTGAGATATAACATATAATAAGTACTCAAAGTTTGCTGTTATTCGTGCTTTTCCTATTGTGGCTCTAGTTTAATTCTCAGGTAGAAAATATTTCTCCAGAGGTTGCAGGGTGAAAGAGTCAGACAGATTTACCTATGCTGAGCTTGTTTCCTTTTCTGTTAAATGGAAATAACATTTCCTATCTTAGATATTTGCTTTCAAGCTCTTAAATGAAATCATATATGTAAAATATAGTGTTGGCATACAACATTCAATAAATATTAGTGCCTGAGAAGAGGACGAGACAAAATTCATGCGCCCCCACTTTTCAGAAAATAAAAAGTTTCGTCAGAAGCATGTGAAAGTTGTAAAATTTTTTTCAGATTAGAAGGCAGAAAGCAGCATCTCTGGTGACCATATTTGTTCTAATCCATTATGCCCCTGCTTCTTTCTTCCCTACTCCATTTTAAGTGTCTCTTCTGCCTGGCATGCTGCTTCAGAAGGATGGCATGAAGAACCATCTCTTCGTGAAATGGCTCCTGACATGTTTAGGCTGCCATGCCCCCATTGTTTCCTTGCAGAGTGCACCATACCATTCTCCTTCAGCACCTGCGCTGTGGAGATTTAGCTGTTGTTGGACAGTGACCAGCCTTGTGTTCTCTGTACTTAGCACAGCACCTGGCAACTAGTAGGCACTCAATTCATGTGTGTTGAGTGATGTATACTTGCCCTGTTTTCCACTTAATAGTAGGATTAAATGTGAAGGCCATTAATTTTAGGAAAAACAAAATGTAGGTGCTGAGTTCTATTAAGGCACATTCTAATGTAGAGATTATGGTTCTATTTTGGGTCTCCTAAGGGTATAATCATAGAATAGTGATTAAAAACTGAAAGTATAAATGACTGCCATGAATATTTTATGCAAATTATTAAGTTTAACACATGTTTTTGGTTAGTATTAATAGGAACCTATTGTCATTATAAGCAGCTCATAAATATTCATGGAAACAATCATTTGGTTTGGTGTTTATTTCTAAGACCTTTTTTTCTTTCCTGTTGCTTTGCCTGTCTTTTGGCTATTCATGCAAATGCTTTATTTCTACAAAGACATGGGAAGAAAATGACTCTAGAATCTAATCAGGAGTTTTTATTTATTTTCCCTGGAGAAATAGTGAAATATAGAAAATCAGAAAGCAAAGTAACCTGTTGTTTTGAATGTTATACACATATAAAACTATTTCTACATTATATACTATAGCTAATGATTGCTTATTTAGAATTGGAAAGAACTATTCCAGTAGTGTAAGTTTTGACAGCCAGCAGGTTATCTAAATGAAAGTTATTAATTCTAAAGATACTTTACATTCTGCGTGGCTCTAAATAAGAATGTTGGTCTTGTCTATACATTGGAACAGGCATTAATATTGTACAACACTGTTTGCTGGGCATTCCTCCTTCATTTCCCAGTGTAATATTGGCCACTTTGTGGAGTGGACACTTGTGTCTCTAAGTGTAAGGACACAACTAAAAGTGTAATCCCCAATAATAATCATCAGCATCCTTTGAAGCCACAACAAGTCACCTACACCACAAGTCAAATCACTTTCCTTATTATACAAACACAACTTTAAGACAAGTTCCCTGATTTTCCCTTTCAACTGATCTTCACACCTAAAACTCTATAGAAATTATGTAAAAGTGAAGGCAAATGTCTGCAGTTTTCTAATTAGGCATAAACTGATGTTATTGATAAACATGTAATTGTATTTGAAAACTAAATCTAAGTTATTTTCTACTTGACTATCAAGAGCTTAAGTTTTTTAGGTAAATGTAAAAATATTACCAGCCCAATTACAAGTACAATTTAAACACAAACGTTTTGGGGAAAAGTTTTATAATTTTTTTTGGTCACTCTTAAATTCTATTATTAAACAATGTTACTTTCTTACCATGCAGTTAATTATGTGGTTAGCATAGGAATGCATATATGTTTCAAGTTAGATAATGTGCAGTTAGCGTGTAGTTAACTATGCAGTTAACATAGGGATGCATGTATATTTCAAGTTAATTGTTTTCATTTTCTTCAGACAAATATCCAGAAAAGGGATTGCTAGAATTTTTGAGGAACTGTTTTCCATTTGACTGTACCAATTTAAACATCCACCAATAATGCACAACGGCTCCCTTTTCTCCACATCCTTACTGACACTTTTTATTTCTTGTATTTCTTACAATAGCCATTCCGACAGGTGTGAAGTGATATATCTTGATTATTTTGATTTGCATTTCCCTGATGATTAGTGATATTGAACATCTTTCCATGTACTTGTTGGCCATCTGTTTGTCTTTGGGAAAATGTCTTTTCAGTTTCTCTGAAAATAGGGTTTTCTTACAATTGAATTACCTGAGTTCTTTGTGTATTTTTTCAGCAGTGAATAATATATTTACTTACTATTTTCAAATTATGTTTATTGAGGTAAAACAGGTTTACATCATTGTATATTTGGAAGCTTAGATTTAAACCTCTACAACTGTATCATTTCACACCATGCCCACGATAGTGCACCAATAGTCTTCTAACATTATATTTTGCATAGTAACCACTTAACAGATATATGGTCTGTAAGTTGCCTTTTCCTTTGGCCTATGATTTCCTTTGCTGTGCAAAAGGCTTTTAGTTTGATGTAGTTCTACTTTATAAATTTTGTGTTTGTTGCTTTTGGTGTCATATTCAAAAAGTAATTTACCAAGACTGATGTCAGGAAGCTTACTTTACAATTTTCTTCTAGGAGTTTTATGGGTTCAAGTCCTACATTCAAATCTTTAATCATTTTCATTTAATTTTTGTGTATGATGTAAAAATAATTCTCTTACATGTGGCTGTTCAGTTTTCCCTACAATGTTTATTAAAGAGTCCCTTCCCTTGTATATTCTTGTCCCTTTGTTGTAAATCAATTGCCCAATGTATACGTGGGTTTATTTTCTGGCTCTCTATTCTGTTCTATTGATCCATGTGTCTGTTTTTACACCAGCATGATACTGTTTTGATTACACTGGTCAACAAATTTTTACAAAAGTCATGTTACTGAAATAAAATTAGTCATTTCCTATCAATTTGATGTGCTCAACATGAATATGACAGTCAGATTCTAATTTTGGCTCTGTTTTTTTTGTAATCTGCAATAAATCAATGTTTACATCATGAAATGCATGCCAATAGTAATAGGCCTATGGTTAATACCTGTAAATAATCAAGTCATAGACTACTTCTTAGATTTCTTCACTTGTCTCTTGTACAGCTGTTCCAGGAGCATCTCTGGGGAGTGTCCAGCAGTAGTCAGCCAGCATTGTAGTGGACCATTTTCCCTGGTTTCTTTATTCCATTGATGCGATATCTTGATGGAAACATTTGCCATGTTCATCACTAACCATACCACTGTTTTCAGGGAAGAAATCCAGATGGGAATGAAGGAAGTGGATCTTTAGAGACATATTGCAGCCAAGTTTCTGATACTGCATCAGCATGTTTTCTACTAGTTCCTTGTAGTTTTCTGCCCTAACATTCCCAAGAAAGTTTGTAGACACTAGGCAAAAAGCATTCCATGCTTGTTTCGCATCACTCTGCAGCAAGTTGTTGAACCAGTCATCTCAATGCAGACAGAATGTTTGGGTAGACTATTCTCTACTTCTTTTGCTTCATTATTCCGCCAGAAAGAGGAGGAATCAAGCAGAAGAAACAGTCTTTTATGTGTTTGCTTGGCTCTCTCCACACCATGGGGACTGCAAACGGCATTGATGGTCTTTTGCCATTTAACCACTGCGAAAGCTGTGTTGTCCATGTAGCACAGCATATTTGCAGGGCCCAAGGCTTGTCTTGGTCACCATCCTTGCATCCGAAGTCAGGATGATAAGCCTTCTTCACTGGAGCAGTGATACTTTTCTTCTGGTTGGCAAATGCCACTTCCCCACAAATAGAGCAGAAATTGTCCACGCTATTACGCACTTTCGAGGGATTACTGGCTTGTGCCTAAATGGATAAAATAATAACAGTTCTATGGAACAGTAGCTTAAACTGTCTCGCACAAAGTCTGAAATATTTTCTATGCTCAATCTTTTCGACAGGGCTTTCTATAGTGCACTGCTGACGTCAGCTTCCTTCAGCAGCCGCCTGGCAGTAGTATTGCATTGCATCAGACAGTGATGCAATCAACTCTGGATGATGTGTGCATGATGGTATTATGAAATGCAATGCAATATTACATCATTCTAGGCTGATTTAGGATGTTGCAGTCCTACTGGATAAATTTACATGATGAAACATAAAAAATGAAATATCTTCAAAACGAGAGCTAATAAAAAATTTTCAGGGTTATATTCATGTTCAGCACACCAAGATACTACAGGTTAGGGCCTTTTTAAGTCAGTTATGATCTCACTGTTGACCAGTGTTATCACTGCTTGGTAGTATTGTTTGAAATCAGGGAGTGTGATACCTCCAGTGCTGTTCTTTTTCAATATTGCTTTTACTGTTCGGGTTCTTTTGTTGTTCAGGCTCTTTTGTGATTCCAAAACTTTGCTACACTTGTAAAATATACTGTGGAATGGCTATACTATCATTTAAGTTGAGAAGTTAGTATATATTATTTCTAAGTTCTTCTGGTGTCTCATTTTGTGAGTATATATTTTAATTCACAGTATGTGATGTTTTAGCTTATGTTTGATTCCCTTTTCCCCAGGTATGTAGAAAGCTTTCATGCTGAGTACATAAGTTTATATTTTTTTGCTCTTCTTCAGGATTATTGGAGTTAAACATTGCTTTTATAAGTTTACATAATGATATACTTAATGTCTATTTAAGGAGGAATGCTAGCTTTTTCCTTCCTCAAAGATTAAACTTTGAGTGCCATCTTGTGGTTAAAGAGAGAGTTAGCACTGGAAAAGATAATCGGAAAATCTTTAAATTATGGCCATGTTGGAAATATGTAGATAAAGGGAAACATCTTTGAAAAGAATTCTGCTAAGCAGTTACTAAACCTGTGCTTGTATGTTTTTAGAGACATGGAATTCAGTACTTATGGTATCATTCAAATAGTGCTAATTCTCCTTATTTCTTGCTTAAATCTATACCTTGTCATATTCAACCATACAGCATTTCTTTCATTCATTCAACAGCTTTTTACTATGTGACTTTTAGTTTATCACAAAACTTACAGAAAATGATAAATTACCTCTCTTTTATAAAAGTGTACAGGAAAAAAGTGTTGGGTTTTTTTTGTTTTGTTTTGTTTTTAATTTCCTAAGCTTACACACTTGTAACTGAGAGCTGAAATTCAAATATAGGCTTGCCAAGAGCTACAGCCCATGTTTTTTTCTGTTAAATCACCTATCAGCTCAGACACTGGGAACTCAGGGAAAGCTTTATAGGAGTAAAAGGCATGATTCAAAGGATGCTATTATGACTGAAAAGAAGGTATTTCTGCCTGTCCTTAGAAGCAGCATAAATAAGGCTCATCTGTTTAGTGGAATTCTTTAAGTCTCAAAAAACAGCTATTATTTCTTTCTCCCAAGTTCCCTTAAGTTTTTCAGAATAAAAATTTAGCATATACTTAATTCTTAACTGTTTTATGAATTCCATAATCTTTTTAAAATTAATTTGTCAGTCTTTTACATGTCTTTAAATTCAGGGTTACATTTACTTCTCTATATGTGCACATGCTTCACTCACACACCACCTCCTGTGCCTATGACCTAGCCCCTTCCTTCCCATCTCCCCTCCACTTACCCCTGTTCTTTCTGGTAACATCTTTCACTAAGTCTAGGATTTATTTTTGCTGTGCTTTGCCCATATGGTTTTTTTTTTTTTTTTTTGCAGTTTATATTCCACAGCAAGTGAAACCATCTGATATATTTTACTTTCTGACTTATTTCATTTAACATAATCACCTATGACTCATCCATTTTGTCCCAAAGTTCACTGTTTCATCTTTTTTAATAGTTCAGGAGTATTCCATTGAGTTTTTATTCCATAGTTTCTTTACCCAGTGGTCTGTCATTGGGCACTTAGCTTGGTGCCATGAGTTGGCTATTGTGGAAAGTGCTGCTATAAACCCTATAATCTTTGTTCCCCTCTTATGATGAATATAATTCATTTCATCAGTTTCTCTCTTAAAATGTAGCCCCAACTTTACCACGTATTTCTAGTTGTAGTACAGAATCTGATGGAGCTGCCTTTCTTATAAGCACTGACTTAAAACTGCTTCCCCCCCATCTCTTTAAAAAGAGGGCCTTTGGTAATCAAAACACATAATGAGCTTTTTTTTGTTGTTCCTCACATAGGAGAATTGCTCCTTTGGTTCTGCTCCCAGATGATACTCTTTTGAGTGGTCTCTTTTCTCCCCTTACTGTCCCTCTCAATAACCTATCCAATTCCCTGCTCCTTCCCTACCCTCTTATTACACCATGTTTTAATCTGAAAAAAGTAACAGAAGGAAGCCCAAAAGTTTCCTTAGAACACAATATAAAAAATCATACTATTAGATGGACAGATATTATGTTTTATGACTCTTGTTATGTACATAAAGCTACTTTTCAAAAATACATAGCAATTAATAATGCCACCAAAATTATGTACAAATTTAATATAAACCAAAAAAAATCAAACAAAACCAAAAAACAAACAAGTATTGAGTTCTTTCATTTTACATTTTATTGTCATCTTCTTTTAGAGTCATTTAAATTGTATGTGTTTAGTGACACAACATTTTTACCTTTATAATTTATGTTTGCCTTTATAATTTATGTTTTTTTTTTAAAGATTTGTTTATTTATGCATACACGAACTGGGGTGTAGGCCCAAGGTGTGGGTTGGTGAGAAGATTCACCAGAGACACACTGGGGAGCAAAACAGGCAGATCTACTGAAGTACACTGCTGAGGTGAGCAGCTGGCAAGACAGGAGAGGTCTGCTGCGCCATGTGGGAAGCTCCCTGGCCAGGGATTGAACTGGTGCTGCAGTGGCTCTGGATAGTTTCATAGGCTGCAACTTAATGCCTTGCACCATCAGGGAGACCCTATAATTTATGTTTTACCTTTATAATTTCAAATGATTGAAAGAAAAAGGAAATCAATACCTAGCTTTTTTGCAGAACAAGATTTATTACTGGGGGGGGAGGAAAGATATAAATCAAGCTATGTTGTTTTCTAAAATCATGTTTGCCCTGAGGAAAATAGCTTCTAATTATTTTTTTTAGAACTCACAAAAGGCTCACAGAGAAGTCAAAATAGTTTATGCTAGTTTGAATGACAGGGTTTCTTGATTCAAGAGACATTGGATAGAGATTTCACAAAGGTTTTACCTTAGTATTTGGGGCTCAACCCCCAGAGGTTGTTGTGGACCCATGACAAAGCTTTAACACAAGCCTTGAAGATATCAACCTGATTGCAAGATACTGGACCAATGGAGAGCCATATTTAAAGTAACATAACAAAAGGAACATAACAAAATTCAGCCCCGGACAACCTAAAAGTTACACTATCCAACATCCTATCAAAAATAACCAGTCATGCAAATAAGCAAGAAAATATCATCCATAACTGAAAGAAAAATCTACCAATGTAAATAGATCTATAAATGACCTATATCGAGATCTGTAAGTAGATCTTTAAGGTCATAAAGCAACTACTATCTTATAAAATATATCTAGGACCTAAGAAAACCATAAATATGATGAAGAAAGATGGCAGACATACAAAGGACCAATGTGATATCTAGAAATAAAATAATTTAAGTTTCCATTTATATTATATGGAAAAAATAGCAAGTTAGATATTGAAGAAGAAATGATCTATGAACTTGAGAATGTAGGGAATATAAACTCTTGAAAATAAGTACAGAGAGAAAAAAATGCCAGTCTCAGCAGTGGGACATTATCAGATGATGTAAGATACAGGTAATTGGTGTCCCAAAAAAGAATTGACAGGAAAAAAAAAAATATGTGAGGAAATAATTATAACTAAATCTTTCCCAATTTGAATAAAAGTTATAAATTCAAAAAACAGGAAGCTCAGTGAATTCCAAGAAACAGAAATAAATAAACCATACCATACCGTAATCAAATTGCTGAAACTCAGTGATAGAGAAAAATCTTAAAAGCAACAAAGGATTTTTTAAATATCACACACATTTCTTATTTAAAAAGAATAACCAACGATTGACATCAAAAGTCCTGAATAAAAAAGGATGAAAATTTTAAAGTACTGGAAAGAAATTTAATATAGAATTTTGCATTAAGTAAAAAATATCTCTTTAAGTTGCAGAGAGAGACTTTCCAGACCAATAATTTAGCCACATAGATGAAATGAACAAACTTCTTGAAAAATAACATTTGTGAAAGCTCACTTGAAAAGAAACAGATAATCTGAATAATCCCATGGCTGATAAGGAAACTGAGTAAATAGCTAATTCCAAACCCAGATGGCTTTGTTGAAGAACTTTTCCAATTATTTAAAGAAAAATAATGCCAAGGTACACAAACTCCTTCAGAAAATAGAAGAGAAAGGAATACTTACTAAAACATGTTATATATTCTGCATTGCCTCAGTAACAAAACCAAAGACAGTACAAAAAAAATCATCAATATATTTCATATGCATAGATGCAAAAATTTTAGCAAATTGAATCCAAATATACATGGCGGTATATTTTAAACATTTGAATCATTAATTTTTTTTAGTACTAACTCAAAGTTACATTCCTGGTATAAACCCTACTTGGTCACAATTATTATAATTAATACTTATGTTGACTATACATGACCAACTAGGTTTGTGCCAGAATGGAAACTTAACATTGAAAAAATTCAACAATGTAAAATAGAATATGAGAGAATTGTGATCATCTCAATAGGTGAGGAAAATTTCAATATCAATTCCTGACTAAAAGAATAATAACTCAATAAATTAAGAGTAGGGAAGTACTTCCGCAACCTCATAAAGTGCATCTATGAAAAACAATATCCAACTTACATAATAGTATCAGACAATGTTTTGCATGAGGCAATGATGTCTATTCTCACCAACCCCATGCAATATTTTATTAGAGGTTTTATTTTTATCATACCATCACTACTGCTATATCATGATTTTCATATTCATTCATTTTTGCCTCCTCTCCGTGAGGTCAGGGACCTACCCTGTCTTGTTCTTCTTGTGTTATTAGGTCCTAGAGCAGTGCCTGAATAAGACAGGTGCTCACTGAATATTTGTCAAATGAATAAACTTTTCCATAGTATTATGTAAGCAAGGTACACTTGGGGGCCAGAAGCAACTCCGTGCAACTTCATTTCCCCTAATATTTTTACCAAAAATTTTCTTGTGCCAAAATTTAGTAATCTTTGTTCACTATATATGAACTCTTTCATATATGAACTCTTTCTCTAAGAAAATGCTGAGACAGCTTGATCTGGGTTCGTCAGTGTCTCCTACCCTGTGATGTTTTTCTTTTTCCAAGATAGCTCTTGAAATTTTATGATGTAATTGTTTCCTTGTGTAGATGATTGAATAGTGTTCCCCTAAAAATCATGTCCACCTAGAACCTCAGAATATAACCCTATTTTAAAATAAGAGGTTTATAGATGTAATTAGTTAAGAGGGGATTATTTTGGAGTCAAGTGAACCCTAAGCCCAATGACTGGTATCCTTTAAGATGAGGAGAGGACACAGATACTCACAGGGAAGAAGGGCACATGACAGAGGTAGAGATTGGACAGATGCAGCTACAAACCAAGGAACTCAAGGATCACTGTGAGTCAGCAGGAGCCAGAAAAAGCCAAGGAAGTATTCTTCCCTAGAGCCTCCAGAGGGAGCATGACCACAGCAACACTTGATTCTAGATTTTAGCTTCCAGAACAGTGAGGGAATAAATTTCTATTAAGTCACCGTGTGTGAAGTAATTTATTATGGTGATCCTCAGGAATGAATACACCTTGCTGTGCCAAATGCTGTTCTATTACACTTATAGTATTAATCTTACACCATATGTATTTGCTTTTCTAATTATTCTGTTGGAAAGTACATACTGGAATAATTTTATTACCATCACATTCGTCAAATTCAGAATAGCACATTTTCAAATCCCATTGCTCTGTTTTGTCTGTCTCACTTGATGTGTTTGCTGTATTTTTCTCAAAAGTTATGTTGTACTTCCCAAAATTCTTTTGGGAAATTGGATAATATCTTCTCTTTCTTATTGTAGATACGGTGTTGTCATGGCTCGGCTTACTAGAGAAAGAGATAGCTATTACAAAAACTATTATCCAACTGAAAGAAAACATCACTTTCCAACTCCAAGTAATTAAGTTCAGTCTATTTGTTTTGCCTTATTTTTAAAACTAAAATATTGCTAATTTTATTTTTGCTAAATTTATTTTTTTTTCAATTCAGGTAAGTTTAAATAAGTGGGAAGAATTTGAATGATAGTGTTGAGTGCACTTTGTCATTCAATCCTTTCCTACCTCTGACTTTCCTCTTATGTGAGATAAGACATTCCCCTACTGCTTACACCATTTTGAACTGGACTCTGTATTTCTTGTAACCAAAATTCATGCTAATGAATTCAGAAAGGCCCAAAGATGGTTAGAATGAACTGGAGTAGTCCATCAATGATGCAATCTCTCAAGAGAAAGACTAAATTTAGTTTGAAATTAATGAAAATGAGAGGTTAACATTGAAATATAAAAATAAAAACTCAATCATTGAAGACTTCAGGATTCACATAGGATAATGGCAGCTTTTGGAGCCAAATCTGTATACAAATCCTTCTAGACACCAAAAGAACACTCATAACCCTTGTCTATAGCACAACTAGAAGACAATGAATATTACAAGGTTCATTTGATGTGACCCTAGGGAAATAAACAGCAATTTGTCCTGGGACCCCTATTAGGCAATGAATTATGTGGACTATAAAGAAGGGAGGAGAGTGTGATGGGGCTGTAGAGGTGACAACATAAATAGCACCAGCTAGGGTTCTTCCCTAGAAAGCAAGTTCACCACACTGAATGGAAGATGCTGGGAAATATAGATACTATATTCTGTATTCTTTTTTAAATGTAATATTTTTAATGTTGCTATTTCTAAGGAAAGATGTAAACTTCTCTGCAAGAGTTATAAGGGTTTCCTAACCTGGC
Source organism: Scalopus aquaticus (assembly GCA_004024925.1). Classification (NCBI taxonomy): domain Eukaryota; kingdom Metazoa; phylum Chordata; class Mammalia; order Eulipotyphla; family Talpidae; genus Scalopus; species Scalopus aquaticus. Next base: position 81,814 of record PVIJ01005416.1, read on the forward strand.
CTCAGCCTAAGTAGCCAGCTTCACTAAATTCTCTGTGCACTATAACAATGATTTAGAATTCTCTGCATGTAGAATCAACTCTTGTCATTAGCTGGATGTCTTGGGCAAGTTACTGTAGGTAACTTTATTTCCTCATCTATAAAATAAGGATAATAATACCTGCCCATCATGAGGGTTGTGTCTTAGTTAAATAAGAATTCAATAATAATACACATGTAGCACAACAATTAGCACAGTGTTAATACTCATGTCAACTCTTGAGTTTACCCCTCAAGTCCTCCTTGTGCCTTGGTATGTCTGTGTGCTCACTCTAAAGTGCTCTACCTTCTTTCTTTATCTATCTCTGTTTATCAAACTGCTCCCCCTCTTTCAAGGTCCAAGTCTGTTTTCACTTAGACATGGTTATTCTGTCCTGAGCTACTTCTCCTTTATATGTAAACTGGCATTTAGCAGACACTTAGTAAATCTATGTTAAATGAATCAACTGACAAAGCACAAAAAGATTGGCCAAAATGGAAAGAATGTATTATAACAAAAAACATTAATTGCAAAATGTGAAATATAGAAATTTTTAAAAGGTCGCTTGCTTTTACACAAATGATCATAGGTGTTCTGCTACAAATATAGCATCACTGCTATTATATCTATTATTTTTCCTGCCATGTCTTAAATTTCTGTTTTCCATATTTCCCATTCTAGTTCACATTTCTCCTAATTCACAAAGTGAAACAGAAATTGTCTCAAAGATTTATGAACCATATGCAGACTGGAAGAGCGAAGATTTAACAGATTATGATGAATCATGGGAAGAAGAAGTGGATGATCTAGTTACCTGGGCCAACACTCTTGATACAGATCATTTAAAAGATTAAGTCTAATGCTCTAAGCTTTTATTATGTGCATTTATTACAACCCCAACCACAGTTCAGCCTCATGGAACAACTCTGAAAGACTGAAAACTTGGATCCCACTTTTTCCAAGTTTGCCTCATCCCCTCACTGTTAGTACAAATTAGAAATATAAGTACAAATCAGTGAATATTTGCTATGAATGTTTTAAGTTCTGCTGTTTAGAAACTGAATTATCCAAGTTAGGGATGTTCATTGTGGTATTTCAATCAATGGTATTATACCCACAGTTGTAAGCCAACTGGAGACAACTTTTTATAGGCAGAACCTGGGTCAAGAAGAGGCTGGGGTAGGAGAGGAGTATTCAGGAGCTTTGGAGGCTGAGCATTAACCCAAGTGGATCTATACATTTATCTGTATCTGCCTGTTGAGAGCCTTGTTCCCCCCTTTTGAAAGGATGAGCTGTCACCAATCCACTAATGTTCCTTTGCTGTTTTCTCCTGTAATACATGCTCTGTTTTCTTTTCAGGCTTGAGCAACCCATGTTGCTGGTATTTCCATGTCTTTTTTTCTCTCTTTTGCTGTATGCTCTGAAAATATGCTCAAGTGGCTGCTAAAATGTCTCCATCTTTGACCCTGCATTTCTATTTCCCTCAACAGTGTATCACTCATATTTTCTGTCATTTATTAATAATAGTCTAGCATTTGCTCTGTTGATTTCTCTAATTCACTTCATATTCATACCCACTGTACGATAGAATCTGTCTTCTGCTTATATCACTTGATTAAAATTCACTAAGATCACCAGCCTTCCATATTGCCAAAATTCAACAGATGCCATATCCTATCTGGATATCTAGGGTATGTTCAATATTATTAATCTCTTCTCTTACTTTCTCTCTTTTTTAACATTTATTGCCTTGCCTTCAGAAAGTCATGCTCGCAGAACTACCCCCCGCCTCAACACCTATATGTGCCTGAGTTCTATTTGTTAAATAGGTCTATTCCTCATTTGTAGAAAAGCTAATTTTATTCTCCATGAAAAATGATAAAATCTCTGTTGTATGTACTCATACAACATGATGTCTGGGCACTTTGCTAGCTAACTAAGTGTTTCCAAGACCACCTATGGTAGTTCAGACAGTAAGGTCCCATCTGATTGTAGTACTTGAAATGTTTGTTATGCTCCCTAACCAGAACCACAAAATGGTGGCAGTTATCCAGATTTCCTCCTACTTTTCCCAGGACCAAAGTACAGCCAAGAGCCAATTTCATGATTCCCACCCAACTTGATCACTATTGGAACTCTTTCACACCCAGTGAAAAGGCCACTGTAAATGGCCCATCCCTTACATCAGTGAATATATAGAATGGAGTTGAAAGATGAGTTTTGTTGATGGTCACGCCATCAGAGGCTAGTTTTCTGACTCCTCTCTGCTGCTGTGCTAGCATGATAAGACATTTCATAATATAGGACCCACATAGCATAGTTGCCATGTATGTCTCCACCTCAAGCAAAATCTCCTGTTTTGTTGAGTCTTCTGTTAAAAAATAAACTTGGAAAATTTAGCAAATAGATGAACTCAAAAGTTACGAAAAGGAAAGCTTAATAAGCAGAAGAATGATACTAGGTTGTTTTGAGCAGCTTCAGTGTGATATAATTGACATACAATAAATTAAACTATTCAGTATACAATTTGATATATGATATACCCATGTAAAAATCACTATTATCCAGATTATGAACATATCTGCCACCCCCAAAAGTTTCCTCATGCCTCTCTTGCCCAAGTACTTCCTGCCCTTGTTTCTTATTCACAGGCGATTAGTGATCTTCTTTTTGTCACGGTAGATTAGTATACATTTTCTACAGTTTTATATAAATGGAATCATACTATAAATACCTGTTTTGTCTAGCTTTTCTATTGCTCAGCATAATTATTGAAGATTCATATTTTGTATATTTCATTGGATTATCTTTATTGCTATATAATTTGTAGTAATCTATATTATGTTGTATATCCACTATATTTAGGGTATACCATTTGTTTATGTATCCCCCTGTTAATGGGCTTTTGAGTTGTTACCAACTAGAGACTGTTCCACATATAAAAAGCTGCTGTTGGCAGATCCACCCTAAGATGGTCCATAATCATTCATCCTTTTATATATCCCCTCCCCTTGATTGTGAGCAGAATCTGTGACTTAAGTCTAGCAAATAGGCTATGACAAAAGTGAGGGACAGTCATCTCTGTCAACGTGTTATATAAGACACCATCTTAGCAGACGGAAGAGATTGTCCTGCTGACTTTGAGTAAGTAAGCTGTCACACTATGAGACCAAATAGCCAGGAACTGACCACAGCCTCTAGGAGCTGAAAGCAGCGCAGCAAGAAAACAGGGATGTTAGTCCTATGACCACATGAAGTTGAATTCTGTCAACAACCATGTGAGTTTAGAAAGGATTTGAGTCCCAGAATAGAGTGGAACTCATATGGCCAACACCTAGCTTGTCACTTTGTGAAGATCCTGAGTAAGTGAGACGTACTTGGACTCCTGACCCATGGAAACTAAGGGAGAATAAATGTCTGTTGTTTTTTAACAGCTAAATTTGTGTGAATTTTTTATGCAATGATAGAAAATTAATATAGCTTCATATGAATGTTTATGTACATGTCTTTATATAGACGTGCTTTGTTTTCTCTTGAGTAAATAAATACCTAGAATTTAATTGGCTGTATTTTATGTAAGTTTAGTTTTTAAAGAAATTATCAAGCTATCTTCCAAAAGAGTTTTACTATTTTGCATTCCCACTAGCACTTGTTCATGGTAGATTGTCTTTTTATATGTTGTTAATTTGATTTATTAATATTTTGTTTAGAACTTTTAATCTATGTTCATAAGGGAAATCAGCTATATTTTTCTTCAAATGTCTTTACCTACGTTTGATGTGAGAGTACTGCTAGCCTCATAAGATGGTTTTATGGAAGAGTTTTTTAAAAATTGTCATTGTTTCCTTATTATTTGGTAGAATTCACCAAGTATACCCATTTGAGCCTGAAGGTTTCCTTGTAGGTAACAGTTAATTACACTTTTAATTTTTTAAATTGCTATATGACTTAGTACTTAGGTTATTCATTTCTTCCTTTATACTGACATATAGCATTATATTAGCTTCTGGTATATTGATTTTATATTTTTCTACATCGCAAAATGATCCCCACATGTCTAGTTAACATTGGTCATCACACATAGTTACAATTTTTTTTCTTACAATGAGAACTTTTAATATTTACTCTAAGCAGCTTTTAAATATGCAAATATAGTCACCATGCTGTATAGTTCATCCCCATGAGTTAGGTACTTTGTAACTTATTCACCCACTTCACCTGTTCCCATCTCAAATGATCACCAGTCTGTTCTCTATATCTGTAACATCATTCAGAATTTGCATTTCTCTGTGTGATATATTTCACAGTATAATATCTTCAAATTTCATCCATATAGTCACAGATTTTATTCTTCTTATGGCTGAATAGTATCCAATTTTTTTATCTATACTACATTTTCATAGCCATTCCTCTCTGATGAGCACTTAAGTTGTTTCCATGTCTTGGCTATTATAAATAATGCTGCAATGAACATAGAAGTTTTATATATCTTTTCAAGTTAGTGTTTTCATTTTCTTTGGATAAAGAAATTCCTTGTTGGGTCAAAATGTAGTTCTATTTTTAATTTTTTGAGGAATTTTTATACTGTTTTCCTTAGTGGTTGCACCAACAGAGTATATCCTTATCATTTTTTATTTCTTGTCTTTTTGATAATAGTCATACTATTTTTTAATAATTTATTTTACTAAAGTAACATTGATTTACCGCACCATTTGTGGCCATTCTAATAGTCTAAGTCGAGAGCTCATTGTGGTTTTTGATTTGCATTTTCTGATGATTAATGATGTTTACCAGCTTTTCATGGCTTTTGTTCATCTGTGTGTCTTCTTAGGAAAAATACCTATTCAGTCTTCTGCTGCCCATTTTTAAATTAGATTGTTTATTGCTATTGAGTTATATGACTTCTTTATATACTTTGGGTATTAGCCTCTTATCAAATATATCCATTTCTTCTTGAGTGACCTTTGGTAGTCTGCATCTATCAAATAATTCCATTTCACATGACAGGTCTAGTTTTTTGGCATAAGGTAATTCATAATTCCCTCACTATCCTTTTAATATTTATAAAATATATAGTTATGTCCCTTCTATCATCTCTTTTTTTCATAATTTATCTGGTTAGAAGTTTATCATTTTACTGATAATTTTGAAGAACTAGCTTTGATTTATGTTTTCTATTGATTTCTGCCTTCTCTTTAACTGCTTGGCAATATAATGTTAATTATTTCCTGTCTTTTGCTTACTTTAAGTCTAACTTATTCTTTTTTCCACTGAATTTCTTAAGTTGGAAGCTGAGGTCATTGATTTGAGACCTTTCTTCTTTCCTAATATAAGTTTCCCTCTAAGAAATGCTTTGGTAACTTCCCACTAATTTTTTAGTTATTTTCATTCAATTTAAAATACTTGTGATTTACTTTTTGATTCTTCTTTAATCCATGTATTTACAAATATTTGGAAAATTTTCAGAGATCTTTCTGCTGTCGATTTCAACATGAAAAGATAACATTCTATGTTTAATTTAAATTTATTGATACTTGTTTAATGACTTATAGTATGATCTGACAAATGCGCCACAAACTTTTATAAAAAATATATACTGCTATTGAATGTAAAGCTGTGTAAATGTCAATTATGTCAAGTTAGTTGATTTTGTTATTCAGATATTCTCTGTCTTTGCTGATATTTTGTCTCCCTGTTCTATCAACTATTGAGAGAGGTGTGTTGAATTTTTTGACTATAATTATAGATTGATTCCCTCCATCAGTTTTATTGATTTTTGCTTCATGTATTTTGAACCTTTGTTGTTATGTTTGTAAACAACTAGGGGTTTTGTGTTCTCTTGATATGGGCCCACTTATCATGAAATGACCTTCTCTGTTTTGTGAAATTTGCTTTGTCTGACAATCATAAAGCCACTCCAGTTTTCTTTTGATCAATGTCAATATGGTATATCTTTATTCTTCACTTTAAACTATTTATTAGAGTAGTACCTATCACTAAGATATTAAAAAGTAACAATTATTTAGAGTAGAGAACAAAGTGAATATTCAGTGTATGTTAATTATTATGTCTGCTTGCTGTGTCTCCTTATATATTCAAGGTGATGGAAACATTCCTAACATATCATAGGATATTGCATACCCCAGCTTTAGTTATAGTCATACTTTCTACTTTTATTTGCAAATAGAAAAAAAATACTGAAGATACATGAAGGTGAAAATGGAATTATGTTTTTTAATTCTGACTGAGAATATTTCTTACAAGTTAACTGAAGAGTAGTGGCATGCAATAGCAGCTAAGAGCTCAGATTATGGTACCAGCATGTCTGAATCTGTCATTTGCTTATTAGCTTGAAAAAGTTCCTTAACCTTCCTGCTTCTAGGTTTCCTCATCAGTCAAAAATGGATAATATTGGTTAAGACCTAATGCATTGATACATGAATATTGTAAAGTGCTTAGAACAGTGCTCATCCATAAGTGCTAAGCACATTTGAAAAAACAATGCCTGACCCATAGTAACTGCTGCTGAATATATTTGATAAAATAAAGAACAAATTGTACTTCCTTCTAGTAATTATTACAATGAAAGAAATGGAGTAGGCCTAAACTGAGGCCCATAAATCTACATTTTTATTAAATACCTACAAGTGATTCTGATGGAAACTATCAGTGAATGATACTTTGAAACAAAATATAATTGTAATGTTCAGTTCAAATATGATTAATATGGCACAAGTGCTGTCACTTGGAAATGGTGTGTCACACTGTGTAATGCAGCCCTAAGACTCAGTGCATTGGCTAATTTGGAGAAGGATATGAAGTCAAAGGATGTCAAGTCTAAAGCTGAAGTCCTATGTGAACATGAGGCCTCAGCCCCCTTAAGATAGGCCCAGGTACATTCAGAGAAAAAGGGAGGAGAAAAGCAAGAAATTCCGTTTTTAAAATTTCTATAATGATTTTGGATTCATTTCATTAGAATCTTAGTTGTGGTTTTTTTTTTAATTTGCTTTATTGTTTAGACTTCAGTTCCCCTCCAGATGGCACCAGTTAGCTGTTATTTTATGTGCTAAGTTGTCATGGGCTGACATTTTTTTCTAAAAGCCAGGTACCAAGTCTTAATATGCCTTTAAAGGCTTGTATGACACGTGAACATTTTATAAGAGCAGGCGCATACCCTTGCTTCCCCAGGAAGATGTTTACTCTGTATGGGGAAAGCCTTACCAAGAAGAAAATAACCCAGAGCCCACATATTATCGCATTGATAAAGTCATAGAACCAAACAGGAAGAATGAATATGAGAAAACCAGAAAAGCACAGGGTTTTGTTTGATGGCTTCCAGGTGTCAGTGAATCCACCTCCTACCTGAGAGAAGGAAGTTCTCTAGGGACTTGGAGGGTTCTAGAAGGCTCCAGAGTCTGTTTTTCACCTAGAAAGCCTTTGCCTGCTTACTCCTCACAAACAGATCATGGATATCCCTAAACAGTAATGCCCAGAGTTGCGGTGTGGGGGAGAGGTCCTGGGAGACCGTCCTGGGCATCTCTATTTATTTATTAACAAAGTAAATAAGGAGACCAGGAATTTATTTGGACTGTTTTTATTTCCCCCTTTGGAGACAAAGCATTAATGTTAAACTCAGAGAATGAGATCCAAATCTTATCTAAATTTTCAATTCTAGGAGGAATATTCAATATTAACCTCCCAGGAGGGAATTCTCTTTGACTGGTCTGATTCCCAGATGTAAAGACATAAGCCCACTTGATTTGGGGTTTTCATCATAGAAGATGAAGAGCAGCTGACTCTCATTTCTGAACAATTCCCTTAATAGATCTGAAGACTAAATTTAAAGATTTAACTATCAGAACTAACCATTTTGCTTTTTGTCATGGTCTAGATATCCAACCCCCCTTCCTGACTGCATCCTACCATTAAGTTCTGGAGACCAGAATAGAATCCAAATGAAAGGTGATCACTCTAACAACCAAGGATAATTTTATTTACAAGTTGAATTCTGTTTCACTAAATAGAATTACAACATACAATTTGATCCCCTGAGACATTTTCCCAGTATCAACAACAAGTTCATGTTAAAAATGCTTTATGGGGGCCTCCCCGGTGGCGCAGCGGTTAAGCGCTGCGCTGTGGAGCTGTCGGCAGCGGCGACGCGAGTTCGACGCCTGGCCGGGGAGAATCCCACATGGTGCGGCAGACCTCTCCTGCCTTGCCCACTGCTCCCCTCAGCAGTGTATTTCTGATCTGACTGTTCTGCTACCCGCTCTGTCTCTGGTGAACCCTCTTGCCGCCCCACAGCTCTGGCTTGTACCCCAGCTTGCATGTATAAATAAAATAAATAAATAAATAAATAAATCTTTAAAAAAATGCTTTATGGTAGAGAAATATGCTTTCTGTAGAGGAGATAGTCATGTATAATAGATGTGTTCACAAGTTTCTATACATTTGGAATCAAACTGCACAATCAAGAAATTGTTCTGGTTACATTTACACATAGTAATTTATATGTCTGACTAATTCTCAATCTGTCTCATCACAGATTGACCTATTAATAATACTTTAATGTTCAAAAATGTTCAAATTATAACTGAGTTCTCATATTGTGTTACTACTAGAAGTAAACTTTTCTCCACGGAGGACCTAACAGAGAATTAAATAAATAGATTTATTTTTCTCTCAAAATTTCCCTGAGGTAGGAAGTTGCTGGCATTGGTTCAGTTAGTTACACAATGATGTCATAAAAACTACACTTTTTCTTTATTTCTACTTTGCTGTGTTCAGAACACTTGCTTTTGTCTTCATGCCTTTTTTTCATGATTGCAAGACTGCTGCTAAAGCCCTAGATTTCACCTCTATGAGGAAGAAAGGGAGTAGGGAAAGGGGATTGGTGCCAGCTGCTACCTCTGTTAGCAGAGCATAGGTCAGCCTCAAGATGGTTCCGTGTGTTCAGTGCCAGAAACCAAAGCTGTTAGCAAATTTAAAGTCATTTTGGCTAAAAATATATTTATCTATTCATTCACTTTTTCATTCATTGATGATTCAACTGGTAGTTCTCAATATTCATTTTAAAATTAAGAATAAGGGAGAAAGTGAGTAAAAAGATAATTGTAATTTATATTTTATATTTTTATATCTTTGCGCTTACAAAAATGTTCAGTTCACTTTGAAACAAATGGAAGATAAAGAATTGAGACCCTAGGAATTTCAGGTACTGACAAACTATGCTGAGTGACCAAAGACAGGAACTTTTAACATTTTCTGTGAAACCCAACAGATAAGAGTTCTGCCACAAGGTTATCCTTGAAATAACTTCTCAATTATCAAATAGCTTAAGTTGAAAGAATTGAAAGAATTAGGCCCATTCTGAATCTCAGAAGTTGTAGGCTTCAATGACGCAGAAGGTCCATTGACCTCTCATAAACTAGAATGTCCTTAGACCATAGCACAACTAGAGCTCAAAGTAACCCCTGGAAGACTTAATGTAAGCATCCAGTACATACTGCAGGCCTAGAGTCAAAGAGACTAGGGCTCTGTCATGGAGAGCAATTTAGATATCTAAAGTAGTAAACCACAGTGTCCTGGAACTGAGGAGTTGGTGGGGAATAGAATTCAGCATTCAAGACTGGGGCATATTAAAAAAATATATGAAAGAATTGGAACTGATTTTACTCTATAAAAAAGAGCATTCTGAAATGTAGAAATCCTGTCACTTCTGCCTCAGGCCCTCTGTTAATGCCATAATGATAAAGTAAGTTCAGTGCCATTGTCCCATATTAAAATATCTGATTTGTACAAAGAACCAGAAAAATTCAAGAATTCCTCTTTAATCTTTTGCTTGGGATGGAATATATTAATCTGGCCAGAAATTAAAAGGGAATCTTATCAAGGAAAATATAAAGAAAGTTCATGCCCTCAAGATAGTGAAATGGAAGTGAATTTTTAATGTGCAAAGAAGTAAACTCAGGGAGCATGCTTTATTGTTTGATCACAACATTTAAACAATATCCTGTCTCACCCTGGCAAAAAAACAGATTTATACGTGTTTGATTATGTATATAAATACATGTATAGTTACTGTTAAAGTAAAAATTGGGGAAATGTAAAAATAGCCTGAACTTCATCAGGAAGCTTGGAAAATTTAGATCCAAATAGATAATTGGATTTAGATCCAATTTGTCTTCTAATTTAAAAAGAGATTGTGAGTTAAAAAAAATATGAAATACTGTCCTTTAAAACACCAACTCACGTTCTTTCCAAAGTTCAGTTTGATATAAAGACAAATCATAAGTACAATCTTTCTATGGACATGGGTTATCTATTTTTGTATACAAATGGTATCCCCATTGTATCCTAATATGTACAAGGGTGTGGTAGTTGATTTATTCTTTTTTTTTTAAAGATTTTGCATACAAGCTGGCATGTAGGCCAGAGGTGTGGGATGGTGAGAGGATTCACCAGACACAGAGTGGGGGCAGAACAGGCAGATCGACTGAAGTACATGCTGAGGGGAGCAGCGGGCGAGGCAGGAGAGGTCTGCTGCACCATGTGGGAATCTCTCTGGCTGGGAATCGAACTCATGCTGCAGTGGGTCTGGATAGCTTCATAGTGCTGCACCTAACCCGGTGTGCCACCAGGGAGGTGCTGATTTATTCTTCATAAAAGGAAGTGATCAAATCATGTATCAGTTAGCTTTTGCTGTGTAACAAACTACCTTAAAACTCTGTGACTCAAAACAACCTCTTATTTAGCTCACTTGTCTTTGTATCAGCAAGTTGGATGGAGTTTCGCTTCTCAGTTCTGGTAGCAGTGGGACTCACCCATGTATCTGAAGTCAGCAACTAGCTTAGCTGAGGTCTGTCTGATCTAGAGGGACCCAACTGGGATAGCTTGTCTTTGTTCTTTTTGGTCTTTCATCCTTTCGTTGATTAACACAGACTTGTTCACTAGGCAGCTGAACAGGTTTCCAGGGAGAAAGTGGAAGTATACAAGGTCTCTTGAGACCTGGATTCACAACTGGCACACCAGTACTTCCACTAAATTCTCTTAGCCAAAGCAGATCACAAGTTTGTCCTGGATTTGAGAGGGCTAATTGACTCCATCTTTTAATAGGAAGGGCTGTAAAGTCATGTTACAGAGGTGTGACTAGAAGGAAGAGTGAAAAAATTGTGGACATTTTGCAGTTTAGCGCAGAAAGAATAGAAGAATCATTACAGACTTCTTGCTACTACTCCTAGAAAAAAAGAATCTTTTGTTCATTCATGTCCCAGGTATTGTACCAGGTAACAGGAATATTTCAGAAGATACTCTAGTAATCTTACAATGCCATATGAAGAATGAAAGGACACACCTGCACTAAGCAAGTGGAAGCAACTTGCCTCAAGTTTTTATGCCACGAACAGGTTATTTTCTTCTTTAGTGGATCACTTCATTTCCAACTTATAATGTAAATAGTTTTCTAAAATAACCCAAACTATAGATTTACTTTTCCTTTATATTCCATAAAGACTTGGATGTTGTCTGTTCATCACTTGTGCCTTTGAAAATGCCTTACCATCTGATAGACACTGAAGTAAGTACTTGAATGTTGACTTAAACTCCCTTGGTATCCTAGCTTTGTGGACAGAAGGCCAAAAAAAAAAAAAAAGGTAACAGTGGTGTACTGAAGTGGGAACAAAATTGTTCTGGTTGTTCTCATTGGTGCTCAGAGGTTATCTCTGGTTTTTTTTGCTTATTTGAATATTTTTCTGTTACTATTATTTAAACAGTGTAGCCATGTGGATGTTGCCTGTCTGGTGCAGAGATCACTATTCCCACCAGTGGTTGAAAGTAGGATAGGATTAAGTTGGGAATAGGGAGTTGGCCCCATACTTTTTTGGTGTCTGAATCAATGTATTTGAAAATGAAAGAGAATATGGAAGCCATAGCACAGAATAGCAGAAAGGGCAGACATTCCATTTTTATTCTTCAGAGAGGAAAAGTCTAGATCTTACTTCCCAATATTGACTAATGGCAGTGACTTTAGAAAGAGAAAGAGGGAGTTGTGCAGAGTTTGCTGAAGATCAGTGGAGAAATGTGGAACCTTTTACTCATTCATTTATTTACTAATTCATTCATTCATGTATTATGATAGGTACTTGTATGCAGCTACTTAATTGGGCCATGGGGTGCTCAAATATTTGTTCAAAGATTATTGCTTTTGTGTAGGATTAATGTTTAAATTGGCTGAATAAAGCTGATTACTACCTAGCTATCTATCTTTCTATTATCTTTTCTCTCTCTCCACATGCATATATACACGCATCCTACTAGTTCTGTCAATAAATATTAAGTACTAGCGATAATGACAAACCCCTACCTTCACTATCAATGAATAAATGGAAGTGGTATGACAGGTGAAATTCTAACTGGGTATTGGTGTTAGCCAGGATTGCTAAGTATGACTTGAGGACTCAGGAAAAACTTCTGCATGGAGGTGACATCTTAGTTGAGCCTTGGAAAATAAGTGGAGTTAGCCAAGAGAATGGTGAGAGAGTGCCTGGGCAGAGGGAATTGTTTCCTCACTGACCTATATGAGTTTAGCGATAGAACCCAACATCTGAAAAGAGCCCAAAATAATTTGACATAATTTTATTTTAGAGTTTATGGTTGATGAGCAGGGAGTGAGAAAACTGAAGCAGAGACTCAAAATTTTTAAAAAAAGCAGCAAAAAAAAGCTAGAGGCCAGAACATGCATGAGAGAGCATGCTAGGTGAGAAGTGAAGGTGATCTGACAGTTGAGCAGAGAGAAAAAAAGAGAAAACAACAAACAGAAAGAAAAGAACAAAGTGGGTGGATTCAAGGATTTTATAGGAGACTGAATTGACAAGACTTGGTGATTAACTGACCTTGAGGAGAGAGGGGTGAGGGGCCTAGTATGAAGTATAATAGAGACATTTAATGATGTGGGGAATTAAGAAATTGAGTTGGGATGGGATGTTGCTAATAATCCCCACAGGCTTTGCCATTTTTTTTCTTTTGGGGGTTAAACTTGGTATCTATTTTCATATGGTCTCAAATGATGGCTGGGTTCTATAGTCAGCTAGCTGAGTTCAAACCTGTGCTCCACCATCTTCTGGCTATGAGATGTGACACTGGGCAAATTCTCAGCTCTCTGAGTCTCACCTCTTCATCATAAAGTGGAGAGATTAATAATGCATATTTCAAGAGTTGTTGAAGTTAGAAAGTAAAATGTCTATAAAGTATTTCACACAGTGTTGAGTTCAATAACTGCTAACTACAATTATTGTGTCTGAAAAAGGTGGAAAGAGAGCAAGAGAATTAGGCCCAAAGAAAACTCAGGAGAATTCAGAGTAGGCAGGGAGCCTGGGAACAGGTGAATGCAAGATGTGGAGTGTAAGTGAACTCAGGCCCCTAGACTTTTGTCTTAGTCTCTGCTAAGACACTCCTAATGAGTGGCTCACCATAAAATGTATTTACTCTCTACCCAGAACAACATGAGGAGCTTCTTCTCCCTCCCTTGCTCCTCAGTATATGTCTCTTCTCTTTCTCACATTCCCAGCCCAGTGTTAGATGCTAATGTTCTATAAAGTATATTAAACAGTAAATATTACTAGTGTCCTTCAACAAGAAAGAGCACAAGTTCTATAGAAAAGCATATAGGTGCCTAGACCACAACCAGATACTGACTTTGGGGAAGTGACTTAAGCTCTCAGTGCCCTAGTTTCCTAATATGTGAGGTGAAGATAAGAGGTGTTTGTAGGGCCTCCCTGGTGGCACAGGGGTTAAAGACACAGCATTGTCAAGCTATCACCAGCCATTGCAACAAGAGTTTGATCCTGGCCAGGGAGCTTCCCACATGGTGCAGCAGACTTCTCCTGTCTCACCTGCTGCTCCCCTCAGCAGTGTATTTCACTAGATCCACCTGTTCTGCCCATCCCCCTCGTCTCTGGTGAATCCTCTCACCACTCACATCTCTAGTTTACACCCCAGTTCTTACAGGCATAGATAAATAAATCTTTAAAAAACTAAAAAGGGGGTGTTTGTGAGAATTAAATGAGCTAATATATTTAAAGTGGGTACAACAATTGTTGATCCAAGTAAGCCTTCAGTAAATGCTAGCCATTATTACAGGGTCAGAGGGAAACCAGACTCAGGAAACCAGCATCTTCTCAGGCCCTTAATCCCTGAACTAAAGAAGTGTCCAAACCAATGGGTCAACTGATCTGGGTAGCCCAAGCTGGGAGGGAGGAGATAATAATAGCAATCCTGTCAGCTATTGGGCATTATGAATCCACCTAAAGTCACAGTTCAGGAAGTAGTTTCTTTTCCTCTGTAGAGATGATGTGACTGAGGTTTGGAGACTAAGGAACTCTGCCAGGATTGGAACTCAACACTGTGTAAAGGTCTAAATATTTTTTACTGCTGGGAAAGAGTGATGAGTGGATCAGAGATAAATTGAAACCGAGATTGGGAGCCCCACATGGTTAGAATTCATTAATGCACATTCCTAAAAACCTGGAATTAAACAAAGGGAGCAGGAAACCATAATTCTGGTGCTATAGGAAGAGCTGCATGGAGATCCTTTTGTATGTATGACAGCTGCCTCTCCAGCTGCTGCAGCGCCCCCATCTGGCCTGAGCCAAGCTGGAAGATCACATCTGTGTGTGTCTCCTCTCGTAGCTGGGCTGATCTGGCAGGCTGCCAGCTTAACAGCCTGGGCATTTGAGGAGGCCTGATTTTAATAATTTCTATTTCCAGTAGAAAACTGGTTTTTTCAGTGGCTTTGTAACTCAACTATTCTTGATCACATCAAGACTAAACCTGGCAACCAGTTTGGCAGCTTGTGTGCAAATTGTGCACAATGGGAGATTGTTTAGCCTTCGTTACAATCCAAAGCAACTGAAGAAAGAAGGAAAAAAGAAAGAAAAAGTGAAAAAAGAAAAATAAATCCAAGCCTTGTATGTAATTACATAATACAGTCACTCCTCCCTCTTCCCCCCCCACATCAACTACAGAACAGAATTCTAAGTTGAAATCTTTTGCCCCTGTCTTTTTCTTTTTTACCAATACATCTCACATTCAAGGAGAGTTGAAGGAGTAAAAATCAAAGCCTAAGGAAAAATAGCTTGTTTAAAGGATTTTAGATACAAGAAAGAGGAATAGAAGCTGGTCTGAGAGGGCAAATGAAAAGATGACTAAAAAAAAATGAGTAACAATATCAAAATATTAAAAGTATCAGGTTGAGGGAGGAGATAAAGTTAGAAATTATATATCAAATGATTATAAAGTATCCTATTTCAATCATACGCTCAGAAAAATGTTATGCAATGAGTTATGTTTCAGGCCTTTATTTTTCTGCTTCATGAAATATCTGTCCTACATCTTTCTGGGGTCACAAATACATACTAAGCTCAGCTTCCTGGTTCGAGTCCCTGCCCTCCAGTGCTGCACAGATCATCCCTTCTCCCATCTATCAAAGCTAACTAGGCCCATGTTCTATTCTCATGGTCATCTGCTGAGGTAACTGACTGAACTAGTGAGTTTATAGGTGTTGATATGCCCCTATGTTATGTTTGCTTTGTTCTAAAGGTGAGAATATATATAGTCATATTAAAAATTCTAGGCACTTGGGTCTGCATGGGTGATGTTTTCTGGGAGAACAGTCCTCAGTGTCCAATCAGTTATACTACAGGGAGGTCTGTGATTCATTTAAGTAGAATTGATCTGTTGTATATATCATTACCAAGGGTATATGTCATTACCAAGGGTTTATTAGCACCTAGGGCATGCTTCAAGTGTGATGCCATACTTGGGTCAATTGTCTGAATAAATCAGAATGTACTTATTGAAAAACTGTGTAGGATTCCAAGGAGGACAGGTTTTGAAATCACTCACCATGTAGTCTAGTGCAGAGAGATAGATAAGCAAGCAAATGAAACGACACAAGTTAAACCAGGAGTAAGTTTGGGTACATGGACGGATCAAAAGTTAGTTTGGTTGGAAATGGGATATCGAAGAGAGAATGTTATTCCATTCTCTCTTAATTCAACTAAATTTCCAATTGTCCTTGGAATTTTGACAGATTCAAATTTATTGGAAAAAGATGCTTGCCATCAATATTTTAGTCTCCATAGTGGGGGTGAGGAGTTGTGGATCACTGTGCATACACTTGTACCATTTAGAAATGGGTTCTTAGCTGAGGCAGAGGTGAGAAAGGGAAACATAAGAATATTCTAAGAAACTTTGTCAAGACATATCCTAGATTTCATAAACCATAATCTCAAGGACCAGTGGAAGTGGAAATGAAAATGGGGTTGCTTGGTTTGAAAATCTTCCCAGCAGATTGTCCCCTGATCACTGAGTTAGGTCAGTACTTTCCAACCTTCCCTGGGCATGGGAATCGCCTGGGGAACTGATTGAACCCTAGTTTCCCTAACTCCCTCACGTCCACAGTTATTGACTTGGCAGGTCCAGCACAGGACATAGAAATATGTTTTTAACAATGACTCTAAGTGATTTTAAATAAGTAAGCTTGAGGAATATCATTTTAGGTAATATATATATATATTTATTATTATTATTATTATTTTTTTTAATACCGAGGGCCTCCCTGGTGGCACAATGGGTTAAGCGCAGCACTGTGGAGCTGTCGGTAGCTGCAGCGCAATTTCAATGCCAGGCCAGGGAGATTCCCACATGGCACCGCAGACCTCCCCTACCTCGCCCACTGCAGCCCTCAGCAGTGTGTTTTGGTCGATCTGCCTGTTCTGCTCACCGCTTTGTCTTCCGGTGAGCCCTCTCACTTCCCCAAACCTCTGGCCTGCACCCCAGCTTGTGTGCAATAATAAATAAATCTTTAAAAAAATAAATAAATAATAAAAAATACCAAACACCTTCTATCATGCTGAATGCCGAGAAAACAGGAATTTAATCCTGACCTACAGGAGCCCACAGCAAATGCAGATGCTTGGCAGGGGCAGTCAAGGGCTAGGTGAGAGTTGCTGATGAGCGATGAACTGAGATTTTAATAGGGACTCTGATCATGGGGATTTGTTGAAAGGATGTGGGCATGGAACTAGGCTGTGCATGATTGGCTTTGTAGAAAGAGGGAAAGGTCATATGGGCAGGAGACAGGGATGAAAGTGGCATGTTCTGAAATATTGAGAAGGGAGAATGGCATGGAAGCTCAAATGCACACGTCTTTATTAGAATCAGGTGGTCATCAGGTCTGACACTAGGGCTGCAGTGTGGTCGGAGAGTAGCCTCGAGGGTTACAGTGCCTGAATTGGACACCCAACTCTGCGACTGTCTCCTATGTAACTAGGATGCATTATTGAACACATGCGCAATAATGAACACAATGAACCCAGGAAGCCTATTATTATTTCCATAAGATAATAGTAAAATGGAAATAATAATAGGCTTCCTAGGTTGTTTTGAGCTTTGACTAGGTATACAGCTAGACATTGCACAAGTACTCAGCATATGTTAGTGCTCTTATTATATTTTATAGTGTTTACTCCTTGCAGAGTACTTTCACAAGCACTAATTCATTTGATCCTCAGAAAAATCTCAAGACATAAGTATTATTATTAATCTCACAATTTTGGTTCAATGAGTTCAAAAAACCCAAACAAGCTAATTGACTTTCACATGAATGCAAGTCTTTTAAATCGTAAAATCTGCTCTCTTTCTCATAGCAGAATGAGGGAAGCCTCAATCCACAGAGTTCTTCAGAGTCAACTTAAGAAGTTAGATTTAATTCTGCTCATATTAGGAAGCACATTAGCAGAGGATGGACATGTTGCAATTAGTGTTATCGAATGTTGAATATTCTGAATGAATGGAAAATGTACACCAGTGAAGACCTGGAGAGGGAGAGCTGAGATGACTAGAGTATTTTAGTGGTAAGCAGAGTGTTAGCACAATAGGGTTGATGAGTAAAGAGGAAAAGAAAAAGACATTGAAAATAAGAGAAAATGTACCCTAATAAGCAGTGACGATTGATAAAGAAATGCTTGGAAGGGTGACAGTTCAATATTCAAAATTATAGCTTGTCTTTTCACATCTAATTGCTGTAATAAAAAAATGGGAGCATTGCAATCTTTCTGTTGTTCACTCTGCATGCTTGAGCATTATTTCTAGAACTTTGCTTTGGGCTTTGTATTTTCCAAGGACTACAGCCAATATTTATTGTTTCTCATATTAAGGGCCCAAGGACTCAGCACTTAACTCTAGCAAGTAATATTAGAATGCCCCAGGTACTGAAATGTGGAGAAAGCTTTTCAGCCTCGTAAACATAAATATCTTCCAAGTGAAAGCATTGATTAGGAAACCAATATGGATAAAATTAACTGCTGCTATCTTAAAGATGTCTGGTTCACATCCTGAGTAAAAAGGGGAAGAAGCTTTATGGAGCCTGTTAATGTCAATATTAAATGAACATGAAACAGCATTATACTAACTTCCTCCCCAAATCCCATCTCTTCTGTTATCTACTGCTATTTAATGTGGTTCAGTGTCCAAGAAGGTCCTGCATTGTCCAGCCAGGTGGGGGTCACATGCTGCCTGTTTACCTGTTGAGTAATGGCTTTGATTTTTGGAGAGAGAAAATTGATTGCTGAAGGTCACATAGCTAGTAAATTGCAGAGCCAATATTCAAACAAGTCTCATATCTATCTTTATTGCTCTTTTAGCCTCTCTAAGATATGTGACATTTCAAAATAGTTTTAAAATAGTTTATCATGGGAAAACTCAAAATAGCACAGAAGTACTTAAATCAGGAAGCAAAGCCACCTTCTCAACTCCTCCTCAGCATAATCACCTGTTTGGTTTGATGACATCATACTAGGCACCATCTAGTACATATAAGGATGTGCGGGTCTAAATCTAGATCATGTATGCTTTGGGAAAGTAAGATATATTCTAAAAACACATATATAGATTTAATATATAGATCTGCCTTGTTTGCTTACAAAACTGTTTTCCAAGGAGCCAAATCTATTTAACCAATTTTGTACTGATGACATTAAGGGTTTTTTTTTTTTTCATTTTTTTATTCTTAAGAAAATACTTCTTTATTGTAGATCATATATCTTTATCAACTAGTATTTATGTGGACAGTTCCTAGAAATTCTGTTGCCAGAACAAAGAATTATCTCTTATTTTATTAGAGCTCTCCAAGTACCAAACAGATCTGTGAAACGATTGTCTCAATTTACCCTGCCAATAACAGAATATTATGCTATTTCCCTATATCTTCACCACCAATAAGTGTTATTCATCTTTTTAACTTTCCCATCAACACATTAGTACACATTCCAGGCACTATTTTAGTTCCTGGACATACTTCAGTGTAATAGAGTCTCTGTTCACACAATGATTAATTTTATTTTAGGGGTATGAAGTGTAGTAAATATAATAAGAGATATATTCTATATATATAAAATAAGTCAGGTAGTAGTAGTAGTATATGTTGTGAAGAAAATACGACTGGGTTATATGTAGTGCAGGGAAATATGTTAGAACTTAGTAATATGTGCACAGGGAAGGCCTCTCTTATCAGAAACACTTGAACAGGAACCTGAAGGAAATAAGGGAATTAGCAGAGCATTTGTCTAAGGGAAGAGCCTTTATTTCTCAGAGAAGAATAAATGATCTCAAAGATTCTGGGGTCTGAGCTTACTTGATGTCTTTGAGAAGAGGAGAAGGCCAGTCATGGCTAAACAGAGTAAATGAGGTGGAAGAGTAGGATAGTCAGGGGTCAGTCAACTTATGTAAAAGTCCTTCGAAGTCATTGTTGTTAACTCCAAAGGAAAGAAAATTTACTGATTTACTGGTGGTTTGGATATAGGATATGGAAAAAAATAGGAAAATTATGAATGCCCTTGAGATTTTTGGCTAAACAACTTTTAAAAAGTAGAACTGTCATTTGCTGAGGTAGGAGCACTTACAGCAGGAGCGGATTTAGGATTTAGGATTTAGGATTGGTGTGTTTGTGAAGAGATGAACAAAATGGTCAGCCAGATGGCTCCAGAAGTTCTTTTTGAGTTGCCTGGTGATGAGCTAGCTGGGACAAGTGGTTCCCCATGACCCTATCAGTAGAATCAGGGTTCTGGTACTGTCATTACAATACCCCTTTTCTCATTGAAACAGGAAACAGTAAACAGAATGGCCATTTTGAAGAGTGGAAGGGTAACTGGAGTAAAGAAATATCGTAGTAGGCTTGATCTCTTATTTGCATTGATCTTATTTGCATTGGTAGTGAAGTTCAGTTGTGTGTGTGTGTATGTGTGTGTGTGTGCAATCACACATGATGACTGGCCTACAATCTTGGGTTCCATTTACCTTCAGTTATCTGCTTCTAGCAATAAGTATCTTTGAACTAAACTTTTTTTTATATTACTGTTCTCTGTTAATAAAAGTTTAATGTCCTTATTTCAACATTTCAGGGTGTTTCCACTTAGTTGCCTTTTCGTTACTAGGGAAATTTTACTGTATTCTGTTTTTAGTACCATCTCTAGTCTAAACTCAAAAGCATAGTAGACCAGCCAATGCTGTACAGGGACCAGTTTCTGTACTCATCCACCAATGGGTGTATACTTTAGAATATAAAAGAAGTCACTGACAGCGCTTTGCCATATATAGTCTGTACTTCATGTCAGAAACACTTATGCTTTAAATCAGTCATTCACTAAGCACTTTCTACATATCTAGCACCAGAGAAGAATAAGACCTAGTTCTTATCCTCATTTGGCCTCAGTTTATTAGAGAAGACAGTGCATAAACATAATAAAATGAGGAAAACAGACCTCCCTGGTGGCGCAACGGGTTGAGTCTCGGCTTCTGCAGCTGTCCGCAGCCAATGTAGCACAAGTTCGATCCCTGGCCAGGGAGATACCCACATGGCACAGCAAAGCTCTCCTGCCTCTCCCGTTGCTCCCCTCAGCAGTGTACTTCAGTCGATCTGTCTGTTTTGCTCTCTGCTCTGTCTCTGGTGAATCTGTTCACCACCCCACATCTCTGGCCTATACCCCGGCTCTTATGTGCATAAATAAATAAAAATCTTTTTAAAAATAAATAAATAAAATGAGGAAAACACAATTAAGAATATTATTTTATGAAAACATAACTGATCCTGATAATATTTGAAAACCTTCTAGTGGGAAATGAAATAGCCAAGTCTTATAGATTACAGGAGGTTGTCGGGTTAAATGGGAGAAAGTCCACTCCAGGCTGGAAAGACAACGAGGCAAGGGTGGAAAACCACAGGAGTAGGTGTATGGCTGGAGTTCAAGACTAAGAATGGCAAACAATGAAGCTAAGAAACTCCAGCATCAACCAACAGTAATAGAGGATATCCTATACCAGGTCAGAGCTTGCATTTCACCCAGGGCTTGGAAAGCTAGTGACAGATTTCGATATGGCATGGACTGTTCAGCCTTCCCAGGCAGGACAAATACACATGCTTCTGGACTTAACATTATTCAAAGATAACTCATTAATACCCTGCCCTTTCATATAACATATACAAAGAAGAATGATATTACAAATTAAGCAAAGAACTTGCAGCCTGACTCCTCTTCCTATTTGCCATATGAACATGGGCTTTTCAACAGCTCTGAATCATTACTTTTCATCTGTAAAACTGAGATAATCTTCATATGGTTCAGGGAATTTTTGTGGACTCCAAATGAATAATAATGTATATAAACTCCTTTTGCAAACTGTAAAGGTACAATTCAAATGAAAGCTGTATTTCCTAATTACATAGTACTCTATAGTTTTTTTTTAATATATATTTTTATTGTTATTTATGTCTTTCACATTTTGTATTCCCCTTGGGTAGCCCACCACCAATTCACCCTGATCCATCTCCATGGTCCCTTGTGTTCTTTTCTATTCCATTTTGTGCACTTTTCCTTCCCTCCCTCCGCCTCCCCCCGCCCCGCACCCGCTGATTGTCTCTCTCCTATTTGGTTTCCTTGTAGTCCTGTTATAAGTGAAACCATTCGATATTTTTCTCTTTCTTTCTGGCTTATTTCACTGACTATGATCCCCTCTAATTCCATCCATGT